>ML798236.1:32529-46548 GCA_009831015.1 Picea engelmannii | reverse complement strand
AGGGGGAAACCCTCAACTGCAGGGAAATATTCAACATGGGGGAAACATATATCTTGGGGGAAGCAACCAGTTTGGGGGTAGCAACCAGTTTTTGGGAAATATCTTACTGGAAACTAGTTGGGGAAATCCCTTACTGGAAAATATCTAAGGAAATCCCTCACTGGAAACCAAGCTCAAGCCTAGGGGAAGACCATTTCGGCAGGCCCTACAGGCCTTTACATTGGCCTACCATATCCGAGAGTTGCAAACACTCCATGGGGTCAACCTAATCCGACGAGCATCCCTCTGTAAACAGATTTTCCCACTCAACATGTGAATCCCATGTTTTCTACTCCCAAACCCTCTCAACAACAATACATGGGAGGACCATCACATTTTACAATGCCATCACAACTAGTATATGGTCCTACTGGTATCCCTATGCCACATCAATACTACCAGTATTCACAAACCAACTAAAAACTTTCCTTTTTGGATATAGTAGGTCTATCGGATTTTTCAAGTTTGAATAACAATCCCATACAATACACTCTGTTCTTGCCACTGATCCTTTCCAAACCACCCTCTAATATACAAAATTTTGATAGGAATCTTGGAGAAGATACTAACAATCATATAATGACCTTCCATCTTTTGTTTTCTTCCAACTCCTTGACGGATGATTTGATTCGATTAAGACTTTTATAGAGAACTCTCACGAGTTCAATAGAAAAATGGTATATCGAGTTGCCATGAAACTCCTTTGTTGAATTTAATTCCCTCTCTATGGAATTTTTGACTCATTTCCAACTGCCAATACAATATGAGACTAGTACTGATATTTTAACCTCAATTAGGAAATCCACCTCCACCCATATATATGATCACATTCATAAATGGAGGTGACGATGATGCTTGATTAAAGTTGCAATTCCAGACCAACTCCTGGAAGATTGGTTCACTAAGCCACTCTTACCACCCATTGTTAAAGATGTCGCCATGGGAGGTTTTTGTTGAGGAAAAGGTATGGGGAACCTTACTCAAGCATTTTCAGATCTTTTCGGGCTAAGGCAAGATAGTTGGGAATGTCACCCAGGGTTTATAACCTTAACATAAAAAATAAAAATAAAAACAATCACTTAATCCACATGAATTAAGTACAAGGGACTAAGGCTAGTTTTATATATATTATATGTAACTGTGAAAAAGAAAATAAAATAAGCAATAAATTACATAAGTGTGTACATGGATAAGAGACAAGGTTAAAAGAAAAATCTGAACCAAATGATTAGAATACACATGTGAGACAGAAATCAGAAATTTGATTTTTATATTGATTTCATTCTGAGATACAAAGATGAATTTTCTTTACAAACCCCTGCGAGGGTAGGGACCAAAGTCATATTTTGAAGCCTCTGATGGACACCATACAAAAAGACTCTGACAAAAAAATAAAACTGAAGCTAAAGATCTGGATCAACTTGCCACAAAATGTTCTCACTTGACTCTACAAAATATTCTTTATCAATCATGAAATTTAATTCATAAACAAACAAGAACACACAAACTACCAAAGATAAATCATACACCTTAAAAGACAAGTTGTTGAAAGATATGATTCAGTTTTGAATTCGTCTGCCTTCAATAAGACCCTATTGTCATCAAGATGGTTAATCCTTCTAGTAATCTCAGAATGAATGAAGAATGGAAGTATCTCACAAGTACAGAGAAAACCTTATAGCATAAGTTATCCTTCTATTCTCTCCTCCCTTGTCTCTTCATTTGATTGAGGTTTTATTCTTTCTTAATAAGTTATGGTAGTTCAACTACCTTTCTTTAGTTAATATTAATTATCTTAACTAATTAGTTGAGACAAATAAATAATAATATATAAATAAAGGTCTAATGAAATAATAACTAAATAGGTGGGACCCTCTCTTTGTTAAATTTTAACAAAATATGACTCCTCCTTGTTACTCCCTTTTTATTAACTTCAATAAACAACATAATGTGAAATATAATAACCCAAGATATTCTCCAACATTTTCCTTGTAACTCCCATTCACATAAATAGTCAAACATTTTTATATTTAACAAAAATAAAATATGATTGCTAACCAAAAATAGGACAATATCCACGTTGTCCAAAACATTTTTTCTAAATATATGCTTGTTGTCCAAAAAAACAGTTTGTTTCCATGCCAATAACATCAAAATCCATACTTTCTATGAGAGGCAGTTTGTCTCTTTCCACTACTACCCTCTTTTGATCTTTATGTTGCAGCCTTAGGCTGATTGGAACCTTGAGGATGGATCTTGCTAATGACATGGGAGAAATTGTATTTGATATGAAGATGGGAGGATACTGATTCAGAGGAAGTTTCGGAAGAATTGGTGGAATTCACCACTTTTTTCCCTTTATCAATCTTTGGTTCGGGCATGGCGGTCTTGAGCCTTTTGCTTGCATGTGAGGACTGGATAGGTGAAACAATGTGATAATCTTGGGCATTTGGATTGAGTGGGGGTAGAGGAGGAGGTAATGGAAATGATATTGTAGGTCAACCATTATTATGTGCAACAGGCTGATGGACAATCTCTTGCGAACCATCATTGGCAGGTGGTTCTGGCTGCATAGAAACGTGAGGGAGAAAACAGATACCTAAAAAGTTTTGATGTGGCTAGAAACGAGGCCTCTCAGGTCGGGGCTTGAGAATCCCATGGCCAACTAGGTTGAAGAACCCAACTTGAAATTGTTTATTTAGTTCCTGTGGATTAGCATCAAAATGTATCGAAAATCGTGGCCTTCTATGGCCTATTTTCCAATTATTTTCTCTGCCTCTATTAGCACCTCTCACATTAATGCCCCTGCTAAATAAACTCATCCTAAAGAAATATTCCAATCATGCTATGAAAAAATCTTAACAATCCATGCATCAATACTCTACCTAAATACAATCAAATGGTTGGCTCTATCATTCACCATGGAAGCACGTGAAATCCATCCATCAATACCTTAAAACTCAACAATCAATTGCCATTTGAACAAGGAGTGGTAAGGCTATTGGGAAGATGAGGGGATTATAATGAGAAAAAAATGGTAGTATGGATGGAAAACGACCAAGGAATACTATTCAAGCAAATGCAGAAGTAACAAAAAATGTATCCATATCAAAACTTCCAACACCAGTCATCAACTAGCCTTTTCTTTTGTTATTAATCCTTTCTCTTTTCAAAAAATGAAATTCATAATAATAGAACAAGGAATGTTTTAAATGTATTTGGGAAGGCAGTGGGAATATAATGAGCGAAAAGTGAAATAATGAAAGGTAAAAAGACTATTATTGTTCTATTATATGAAATAGTATCTATTGAAAATCATCATCATCATCAATTCCCAAAAAAAATTCTCTATTAATAATTCAAATCCAAGACACAACAATTTTTATAGTACCCAATATAAAACTCCAGGAAAATTTCGGGACTGTCAAACCTTACAAATTTAATTTCCTCTTCCTTTTCTTTTTTCATTAGCAGAGCTTTTATAAGAGTCTGTTAACAGATTCATTCGAAGAAATTAAAACCAGAATACATCAAGTGCACATAGGAGGTTGAAAACATAAACATCAAGCCATCGACCTTTCACTATTTAACACTTGTATTACAACCTCAATACTTGTTGCATAAAAAGACTGGGTTTGAAACCCCTAGTGAAATTGGTGCTCACTGTTTTATTTTAACATCATTTAACTTCAAAATCGACCAAACCCCCATGGCTAAATAACAAATGAGCCAATACTTTATGCATATAACCCATCTTTCCCACTACCGGGATAATCACTATAACATACATCAAGACCAGAGTTCAAATATACTAATTTCCATACATGATCCAGATTATTTTTGGCACAAAATGAGAACGGAGATATAATAAATAAATACACAGAGATATCGTGGATGTCCAATAATATAACAAAAATGTATCATAGGTGCAACCATAAACATAGAGATATAGTAATACACAATTTATATTAATTAAATAAATGTACAAAGACTGTAAAAATACAGAGTGAAAGACTCGCTAGAATGGTCGCAGCTTATCTCTGAGAAGAGATGTGATGGCTACTTGCATTCGCAAGAAGATGATTACAATGAGGCTTTGAAGGAATTTTTACAGTAAACGAGAATTCCAAAAACCATGGACATCCAAAAACCTAACCCTAGGAGATGAAGTGCCAAAAGTCATGTGGGCTCTGTTTGGGTAAGTTAGTACATCAACTTCCCGGGGTCCTGACTTTTGCATATGATCTTCGTTTTAGGTGCATGATAGCCCATTGGAAAGGTATCATCGAGGAGATTCATTTTCGGGACAATATCAAAGGAACTTCCATATTGCTCCCCGTTTTCCCAAAAACGTCATTTAGGGCCTCAAAATGGCCCCGGAAGTTAAAATCTACTAAAAATAGTAAATTACCAAAATTGCCAGAAAATTGTTTTGAGATAGTTGGAAAAGGTGGGTGGCCACCGATATCCACCTGGATCAATCCTCCATCCTTAGGAAGAAATGGTCTCCATTACGTTGAGTTCCCAGGGGAGAGGGAAAAGCGTTTGTTGAATCTTCATCTTGGTGAGTTGCTTACCTTGTTGGAGATGTCGCGATGCTCGATTTTTCAAACTATGTCATGAACCTGTTGAGGATAAGGATATTCAACAAGTCGAGCTACACGAGAGGACGGTGTGCAAAAGGAATATTTTCTCTTTGCTGCAACCTTTTCTACCTGCTTCTGTTGGATAGAAGGTGCTTGGGGCGAGGCTATAGTGGTTGCAGTGTCCTTCTATTCCCCTTTTAAACAGATTGTGAAGAAGATGAATTTTGCAGTATGAGATACTACCTTGCGGGACTTTTTAGGTGGAACAATAGTCAGAACTACCTCTAGTATTCTATAGAGATGACCCCCCAAAGTAACAATGACACGACGAGGTCGAGACTCATAAACAATATGGCGTATGCACATATATGGTTGGCCCAAGAGAACATCATAGACATCCAATGGGGCAACATCACATAATACCTCATCCTTGAAGGGTTGGATGTTGTATGAAAATCGCCATTGCTAGCTAACACGTAGATCTCATCCTTGGCGAAGCCACCTGATGTTGTATGGCTACGGGTGTGGTGTTATCGATAATCCCAACTATTAGATGACCTCTATTGAGATGAGGTTCTTCTGGCTTCCGCTGTCAACAATAAAATGCAGTGAGGTCCCCTTCACCCACATCTGTGAATGAAAAATGCGATCCCCCTCTTCAGGATCTGTTGGTTCTTTTGTTTGAATTGTTGCGGTCATGACAATAGAAGTGGGGCCTGCGTCGATGATCTGTCTTTTAACAGTATTTTCAGAATCAGATTATGAATCGGGGTTCATCTCCTTGGTCCATCTCATGTACTGGTCCTCATAGTTTCCAATAGGGTAATATTGTTCCTTTACCGCATCCACAAAAAAAATCCCAAGTGGTCTCGGCCCCATATATTCTAGACTCCTCTGTGGAAATTTTTTCCCAATAAGTTTCCCACCAATGTTTGACATGAGGGAGAGCTTTAAGGAGTGTGAAGGTGATCTTTTCTCTGTTGGAAAAATTGTGAATAGAGAAATAACCTTCTAGCAGATTTAACCATTTGTTTAGGGCTTCTGCATCTATCTATCTTTCAAATACAGGAATATCAAAATTAACTTTTACCTTGAAAGGAGAGGTTCTTCCAAATTGGTTGTTTGATGAAGATGCACCTGTTGCTATCGACAGGCATTGAATGATGTGGGAAACATTCTCCATCATTTCGTCCCTCTATCGTGTGAGATCTTGCTCAAGCAAAAGATTTATATGATCATCTGCTCCGTCGTTTTTCTTTTCTTCCACCATGGAGGGTTTCTTGGTTGTGCGAGAGTGATTTTCTTCAAGAGAGACAAGCTCAAGACCCAACTTTCTATACTTGGACCTCGTCGGGGACATGCACTGAAAAAAACGATCAAGACCAGCCTGCTTTAATACCACTGATCTGGATTATTTTTGGCACGAAATGAGAATGGAGATATAATAAAGAAATGCACAGAGATATCATGGATGTCCAATATTATAACAAAAATGTATTAGGTGCAACCATAAACACAGAGATACAGTAACACACGATTTCCATTAATGAAATAAATGTATAGAGACTGTAAAAATATAGAGTGAAAGACTCGCTAGAATGGTGGTAGCTTATCTCTGAGAAGAGATGGGACAGCTACTCACATTCACAAGAAGATGATTACAATGAGGATCTGAAGGCATTTTTACAATAAACATGAATGCCAAAAACCCTGGACATCCAAAAGCCTAACCCTAGGAGATGAAGCGACAAAAGTCATGTGGGCCCTGTTTGAGTAAGTTAGTACATCAACTTCCCGGGGTCGTAACTTTTGCATACAATCTTCATTTTAGGCGCATGATAGCCCTTTGGAAAGGTATCGTCGAGGAGATTCATTTTGGGGGAAATATTGAAGGAGATTCCATATTGCTCCATATTTTCCCAAAACCATCGTTTAGGGCCTCAAAATGGCCCCAGAAGTTAAACACTGCTAAAAATAGTAAATTACAAAAATTTCCAAAAAACTGTTTTGATCCAGTTGGAAAAGGTGGGTGGCCACCGATATCCACCTGGGTCAATACTCCCTCCTTAGGAAGCAATGGTCTCCATTACGTTGAGTGCCCGGGGGAGAGGGAAAAGTGTTTGTTGAATCTGCATCTTGGTGATTTGCTTGCCTTGTTGGAGACGTGGCGCTGCTCAGTTTGTGGAAGTCTGTCACAAACCTATTGAGGCTGAGGCTATTCAACAAGTCAATCTACACGAGAGGACAGTGTGCAGAAAGAATCTTTGCACTTTGTTTCAACCTTGTCGACTTGCTACTATTGGATAGAAGGTGCTTGGGGCGAGGTTTTAGTGGTTGCAGTGTCCTTTTGTTCCCCTTTTGAACAGATTGTGAAGAAGCTAAATTTTGCAGTATGAGATACTACCTTGTGACACTATTTAGGTGGAACAATAGTTGGAACTACCTCTGGTATTCTGTAGAGATGACCGACCAAAGTAAAAATGAAACTACGAGGTTGAGACTCATAAACAACATGGCGTCTCCACATATATGGTTGGCCCAAGAGAACATCACAGAAATCTAATGGGGCAACATCACATAATACCTCATCTTTGAAGGGCTGAATGTTGTATGAAAATCCACACTGTTGGATGACACGTAGATCTCGTCCTTGGCGAAGCCACCCAATGTTGTATGGTTTCGGGTGTGATGTTGTCGACAATCCCAACTATTTGATGACCTCTACTGAGATGAGGTTCTTCTGGATTCCTCTATCAACAATAAAATTTAGCGGGTTCCCCTTCACCCACATCTGTGAATGAAAAAGGTGCTCCCCCTCTTCAGGATCTGTTGGTTCTTCTAGTTGAATTGTTGTGGTCGCGACAATAGCAGTGGGTTCTGCGTTGATGATCTGTATTTTACCAGTATTTTCATAATCAGATTATGAATCAAGGTTCAACTCCTTGTCTTTGATCTCGGCCACCAATGATTGTTTTGAGAAACATTCATCAGTGTTGTGCCAGGGGATTTTGTGGAAATCACACCATTTTTTGGTGTCCTTCTTTGTCTTCTCGTGACCCTTCTTTTCCTATGGATTGGATTGGTTTTCGGGAGATTGTTTGTTAGGGTCGTCTTTGTCATACTTTGGTTGTTGCGGATTTGTAGACCCAAACTCCCGTTTGTTTTGGTACTTAAATTTCTGCTCGGTTTTAACATCATATTGATAAGCAGCACTGAGTGATGAGATGTCCAGAAAATCCATTTCAGTTTGGATGTATCTATGTAAATCCCCCTAGTATTTCAGAACCAAATTTCGTTCAGAGTCTTGGATACCCAACTTGGTGCGCAAGGTATGGAAGGTATTGGTGAACTCTAGAACTGCATGGCCCCTCTCTTTCCACAGTGTGGTCCATCTCATGTACTTTTCCTCATAGTTGCCAACAGGGTAATATTGTTCCTTTACCACATCCACAAAAAAATCCCAAGTGGGCTCGGGCCCATATATTCCAGACTCCTCTATGGAACTTTTCTCCCAGTAAGTTTCCCACCAATGTTTGACATGAGGGAGAGATTTAAGGAGTGCGAAGGTGATATTTTCTCTGTCGGAAAAATTGTGAACAAAGAAATAACCTTCTAGTATATTTAACCATTTGTGTAGGGCTTCTGCATCTATATGTCCTTCAAATACAGGAATATCAAAATTAACTTGTACCTTGAAAGGAGAGGTGCTTCCAAAGTGGTTGTTTGATGAAGATGCGCCTATTGTTATCGGAAGGAATTGAAGGATGTGGGAAAAATTCTCCATCATTTCGTCCCTCTGTCGCGTGAGAGCTTGCTCAAGCAACAGATTGATAGGATCGTCTGCTCCATCGTTTTTATTTTCTTCCACCATGGAGGGTTTCTTGGGCATGAAAGAGCGATTGTCTTCAAGAGAGACAAGATCAAGACCCAATTTTCTATACTCATACCTCATCGGGGACATGCACTGAAAAAAACGATGAAGAGTAGCTTGCTTTGATACCACTGATCGAGATTATTTTCAGCACAAAATGAGAACGGGGATATAATAAAGAAATGCACAGAGATATCATGGATGTCCAATAATATAACAGAAATGTATCAAAGGTGCCACCATAAACACAGATATATAGTCATACATGATTTCTATTAATGAAATAAATGTACAGAGACTATAAAAATACAGAGTGAAAGACTCACTAAAGTGGTGGCAGCTTATCTCTGAGAAGAGATGCGACGGCTACTCACATTCGCAAGAACATGATTACAATGAGGCTCTAAAGGACTTTTTACAATAAAAAGGAATTCCAAAAACCCTAGACATCCAAAAACCTAACCCTAGGAGATGAAGCGCCAAAAGTCATGTGGGCCCCGTTTGGGTAAGTTAGTACATCAACTTCCCGGGATCATAACTTTTGCATACGATCTCCGTTTTAGGTGCATGATAGACCATTGGAAAAGCATCATTGAGGAGATTCATTTTGGGGGAAATATATATGGAACTTCCATATTTCTCCCCATTTTCCCAAAAACATCGTTTAGGGCCTCAAAATGGCCTGGGAAGTTAAAAACTGCTAAAAATAGTAAATTACCAAAATTGCCAGAAAATTGTTTTGAGCCAATTGAAAAAGGTGGGTGGCCACCGATATCCACCTAGATAAATACAAAAAATAAAACAACCAAGGTCTGGGAACAAAAAGGCGAAACATTCCTAAGGGATTTTCAAAAAACCATTTAACCATTTATTTCCACAACAGACTTTCCACAGACCTCATATGGTGGTTGCAAGGTAAATACGCCTATATATTTACAAACAATTGAAAGATAATTTGAATGAGTTGCAAGTATTCCAAAGACTGGGTAAAGGGTATGGTGTGATGCAAGAAAATAACAAATTGTTCTTTTGTTTCTCAAAGAAAAAACCCTTGAATTTTAATCACCAAAGATGAGTGAAACCGAAAAATACTTGCCATAATTATTTTCCAACAGTCATATCAACATAATCATATTTCATTCTGGGCACAACACAATCACATAATCCAAACATAAAGGAATTTCAAACACTACTCTCATCTTGAAGCATTTAAATGCCAACAGGGAGGAACCTCCATATAAATGCAATTTTCATAGTTGTGATAACCACATACATCCATTATAAACTTTGGAAGAAAACACAGTCTATAAGAAAATATAAGAGCCAACATCAGGATTGTATTTGGAGCGGAGCTACAGTTCATGAATGGAGAGGTAAGAGCCAACATACCTATAAGGAGAATGTCAGAAAACCAACAAGAACCACTATTCTTTAGAAGGTCGAGCAAAACGGAGGCAACACCAGCCAAAGAAACCAACACAAATGAAAACAAAGTGAGGGTGGCAACCTTCAGGTAGGGTTAGAGTGACGTGTAGTAATTGCACATTGTTTCCCTCATTAATTCCATCAACTATAGCCAAGTATGAGAGCACCCAATACTTCCAACACATAGTCCACTATGTTTTCCAAATAACATTTCAATCCAAAAGTATATTTTTCCTCCCTACATTAATCTCATGCGTTTTATATGCATACTCAACACTTAGCACCAAAACATGTCATGTCCCACATTCCTTGCTAGTGAAGGTGATCCGGGTGGATATTTGTGACCACCCACCTGTTCCAACTGGCTCCTCTTGTCAGTTGTTAGTTGAACATGTTCTTTTTTACTTCTTTGTAATTGTGGGTTCTACACTTCTGGGGTTGTCTGAAGCCCTACACATATTCCAGGTGGATGTTGGTGGCCTCCCACCTAATCCACCTGTCTTATTTTGTATTTTTTCATGTCATCACATCTTGTTGTACTTCTAGGGTCGTTTTGGGGCCTTAAACATTGTTATTTTGGCGTGCCACAGACAAATTGTAGACAGAGTCACAGTTTGACGACATAATATGTAGTTATCCAAAATACCTTTCCAATGGGCTATCACTCGCCTAAAACGGAGATCGTATGCAAAATTTATGACCCTGGGAAGTTAATGTACTAACTTACCCAAACGGGGCCCACATGACTTTTGGTGTTTCATCTCCTAGGGTTAGGTTTTTGGATGTCTAGGGTTTTAGCATTCATGTTTATCATAAAAAGGCCTCCAGAGCCTCATTGTAATCATCTTCTGGTGAATGAGCGTAACCATCAAATCTCTTCTCAAAGATAAAGTTGCCACCATTCTAGCGAGTCTTGCACTATGTATTTTTATAGTCTCATTACAATTCTTTCATTAATGTAAATCAAGTATTATTGTATTTCTCTGTTTCTGGCAATTTTCATGAGTATTTCATTGTAATATCTCTGCTTTCATTTCGTTCTGAAAAATAATCTAGATCAGTGGTATCAGAGCAGGCTGCTCTTGATCGTTTTTCAGCACATATCCCCGAGGAGGTTCGAGTATAGCCAGTTGGGTCTAGAGTTTGTCTCTCTTGAGGACAGTCACTCTTGCACGCCCAATAAACCCTTGATGGCGGAAGAAAATAAAAACAACAGAGAAAAATATTCTATTAACCTGTTGCTTGAGCAAGCTCTCGCGCGACAGAGGGATGAAATGATGGATAATTTTACACACATCCTTCAACGTCTGTCGATAGCAACATGCACATATTCATCAAGAAACCATTGTGGAGGAACCTCTCCCCTCCAAGGTACAAGTTAATTTTGATATTCCCATATTTGAAGGTGAGATAGATGCAGATGCCCTAGAAAAATGGTTAAATCTATTAGAAGGCTATTTCTTTGTTCAAAATGTTTTCGACAGGGAAAATATCACCTTTGCACTCCTCAAGGCTCTCCCCCGTGTCAAAAATTGGTGGGAAACTTACTGGGAGAAAATTTCCACATAGGAATATGGAATATATGGGGTCGAGCCCACTTAGGATTTTTTTGGGGATGCGGTCAAAGAATAGTATTATCCTGTTGATAACTATGAATACCAATACATGAGATGGACCACACTGTGGCAAGAGAAGAGCCAAATAGTGTCGTAGTTCACAAATACTTTCCATACCTTGTGCACCAAGCTGGGTATCAAAGACTCTGAGCAACATCTGGTTCTAAAATACCGTGGGGCTCTGCATAGGTACATCCAAACTGAAATGGATTTCCTAAACCTCTCATCATTGGGAGTTTCCTACCAATATGATGTCAAAATTGAGAAAAAAATTAGGCACTAGAACAAATGGGAATCTGGGTCTACAAATTTAAACAACCAAAGCAAGGTAAAGACGGATCTAACCAACAACCTCTAGAAAACCAATCCAAGACACAGGAAAAAAAGTGTAAAGTAAAGACGAAGAATGACACTGGGAAGTGGTGTGACTTCCACAAAATCCCCTGGCACAACACCGATGAATTTCGCTCGAAACAGTCATTGGTATTCGAGATCAAAGACACGGAGCCGAACTCTAATTCAAAATCTGATCCAGAAAATATTGAAAACAGACAAATCATCGATGCAGACCCCACTGCTACTATCGCGACCACAACAATTTATATAGAAGAACTAGTAGATCCTGAAGAGGAGGAGTGCCTCTTCCATTCACAGATGTGGGTGAATGGGACCCCATTGCATTTCATTGTTGATAACGACAGCCAGAAGAACTTCATCTCTACTAAGGTCATCAAACAATTAGGGTTGTCGACAACATCACACCCGCAACCATACAACATCGGGTGGCTTCACCAGAGATGAGATCTTCGTGTCAGCCAACAATGTTGCCTGTCCTATGGCATCCATCCCTTCAAGGATGAGGTAGTGTGCAATATTTCCCCTCTTGATGTCTGTGATGTTGTTTTGGGCCAACCATATATGTGGAAACATCATGTTGTCTATGAGTCTAGACCCCATAGTGTCATTATTACTCTGGGAGGTCATCTCTATAGGACACTAGAGGTATTTCTGACTACTGATCCACCAAAACAACACCACAAAGTAATATCTCATACTACAAAATTTATCATCTTCACAGTTTGTTCAAAGGATGCACATAAGACCACTACAACCACTGCAGCCTCAACACCTTCTATCCAGACAAAAACAGATTGTCAAAGTGAAATAAGATATTGTTTCTTCACCTTCAATGGTGTCTACATAAATCCCCATCAAACCCATAGGCAATAGGTTGGTGGAACATATCCAACCCCTCCAGTAATAGGTCTGTGACATTCTACCACAAGTCAAGAAGAACAACTTCTCCAATAAGGCACGCATCTCACCAAGATTTAGATTCAGAAAATGCTTTCCCCTCTTCCTTGGGCACTCAATGCAATGGATACCATTGCTTCCTAAAGGGGGAGGATTGATCCAAGTGGATATTGGTGACCACCCACCTGTTCCAACTGGATCCTCTTGTCAATTTTTAGTTCAACATGTTCTTCTGTACTTATTTGTTGTTGTGAGTTCTACATTTTTGGGGCTGTCTGAAGCCCTACACATCTTCTAGGTGGATGTTGGTGGCCTCCCACCTAATCCAACTGGCTTATTTTGTATGTTTTCATGTAATCACATCTTGTTGTACTTCTAGGTCCATTTTGGGGCAACAAACAATGTTATTTTGGCATGCCACAGTCAAACTATAGACATAGTCACATTTTTATGGAATAATGTGTAGTTCTCTAAAATACCTTTCCAACGGGCTATCACGCGCCTAAAATAGAGATCGTATGCAAACGCTATGACTTCGGGAAGTTAATGTACTAACTTACCCAAACGGGGCCCACATGACTTTTGGTGTTTCATCTCCTAGGGTTAGGTTTTTGGATGTCTAGGGTTTTGTCATTCATGTTTATCATAAAAAGGACTTCAGAGCCTCATTGTAATCATCTTTTGTCTAATGAGTGTAGTTGTCACATCTGTTCTCAGAGATAAAGTTGCCACCATTCTAGTGAGTCTTGCACTCTGTATTTTTACGGTCTCTTTACAATTCTTTCATTAATAGAAATCAAGTATTGTTGTATTTCTTTGTTTCTAGAAATTTTCATGAGTATTTCATTGTAATATCTCTGCTTCCATTTTGTTTTGAAAATAATCTGGATCAAAAGGATCGTCGCCTTATAAAACTTATCAATTGTCCATGATAATAACAAATATACCATAAGTGCAATACACCATAACTATATGTGGCTCATGCTTGGAGTTTGAATCAACAAGTCAAAATATATGTGTAGCAAGAATAAACCAAGATGCTTATTAAAACACATGTTTTCCCTTTTCATTTATTTTTTAAATTAAATTTCCAACACACCCATCATTCTTCCATTTCACATGGAAAGCGGTTTCAAATTTCAAACTGTGGAATCATCTTTGCAAGGTAGTCATGAGCGCAATCAAATAAAATCATCTTTCATCACTATTCACATAACAGGGTCCCACC
>ML798236.1:4045-16707 GCA_009831015.1 Picea engelmannii | reverse complement strand
TTTGTCTTCTAAACATGATATTGATACAAGATTCTTTTCTAAACCAGGTACATATAGAACATTGCTTAAGTGAACATGATTACCTGATTCCAGTTTGATGGAGGCTTGTCCAAATCCTTCGATGGGGTAGGTGCTTTTGTCTCCAAGCTCCACTTTGTACGATGTATTTCTCTCATTTAGATCTAAGAGTCTTGCTTGATCTCCCGTCATGTGCCTGGAATCTCCACTGTCGATTATCCACATATCATCTTCAATTGTCCCGGTAAGTGTTGAGTAATGTAAGAGACTGATTGTTTCGTACATGTCTTCGGTTGACTGATAACTGGTCATGCCTTGATCCAAAACTTGAACTGCGTCTTTTCTCTCTTCTGAGAAAGTTAATAGGTGCACTGAGTTAGGGCGCATCTGGATATCTTCTCCTTGAGCAAGATGCTCCATCACAAGGTGTCAGATCTGAGAATTAGGGTTTATGCAACTGCTACTGCTAGTAACCCTAGCTGTAGTCTTTGGAAGTTGCTCCTGCTAGTAACCCTAGCGGCAGTTCCTCAATGAGCTCAATACCTAGCTGTTATGTTTCCTTCCAGCGTTTTAGGCTGACTGAAGGGTGTGTGGGCCCATAACCTGTTAGAATATAGAGGATTGTGCTCGTTTAACCATTGACGATACGCTCGTCACCCAACCACAGGCCTTAAGCCACCCTCCGAGCACCTTGACCTTGACCAAGAAGAGAATTATGGCTGCAATATATAGCCAAGAGAGGCTAAATGCACCAAGCAAAAGAATAGAAACTAAACTGAACAGATGATCCCACCCAGAAGCTAGTGCACCACTCTCCCAGCTTTCCCAGAAAACCTGCGCACCAAACTGTTGCTGCCTGCAACTGCTAAGATGACAAATAATGAAACTGGCGCCCTGCATTTATAGTGAACTGGCCAGTCTAACTGGGGTCGACCTGGCTAGTCTAACTGGGCCGACTTCTCCTTCTGGGCATCAATAAATTCAATATAAATATATTTGTTCAGCCGACAACCTGTCTAGGGTTTCCTTTAATTCTTTTCTTCCTTCCGGAGGATTCTAATCTTGTCATAGGTCATAATAGAGGTTCATACCTCCCGAAGCTACCATATTAACAAATCCATGGGCGCCAACGCCACATAATTGACCTGTGGCGGGGGTGATACCGTCTACATATAAGAACCATTCAGGGAGGCAATCCAGTCGAGATCAATGAATGAAAGTTGATCAACAGTCACAACTTGTCCATCGTGAGGGAAAGATATCACACGAAAAAGAGTAGACACAATAGGTTTCATGGCATAGGCATAATCTCGCCCAAGGAGTAAAGCGAAATCCAAGGGGTCTTGGACTACTATGACATCAATAAAGACAGTTTTTCCTCCCAAAGTTACAGGAAACTGAGGAAGGGTCCCTAAAGGTTGACTGGTTCTTCTGTTAAAAGCTAACAAATTCTACGTAACTGGGGCAAGTTGAGGACAACCCAAAGCTTGCCAAGCAAAAGAGGAAAAAATGCTAATGGACGCACCTTCATCTATCAACGTTTGAGGAACGTCCCGACCACAAACTTGCACTGTAATCTGGAAAGGAATGTGAGAGGGAAGACGAGGTTCAGTTAGCACACCCCAATTAAAAAGGATGGCCTCATTACTTGGAGGGGGTTTCACGGGAGAAGGAGGAATACCCCTCGACACGGCAAAGTTTGTATCAACGAGGAAAACGTGGGCAATATCATTTTTACTCTCTAGAGGGAGAGTAGGATAGACCGATGGAGAGATCAGATCGACCACTTGGGTTTCATTGTCCAAAGGGAGAATGGGGTCGACAGGTGGAAAAGGATCGACCACTTGGGTGTCACTCTCTAACAGGAGAGTGGGGTCGACCGAGGATGGGATCGGATCAACCACTTTGTTAACACTCTCTAAAGGGAGAGTGGGATCGACCAAGGATGGGATCGGATCGACCACTTTGTCAACTGGTTCAAATAAGGACGTGACCAGATTGACCACTTGATCAACTAGACTGACCAATGGGGGAACCAGATTGATCATTCCATCAACTACAGGTGGGTTGAGAGAAATCTTGCGATAAGCAGCTGGAAGTTGAGGCTGTGAAACAGTCATGTCTTCCAGTAATTTCGAGGCTTTTTCCATACGAGGGAAAAGGTGAGTTAGATGACTCCCTTTGCATAACATACATGAGAACTTGACTCTACTTTTCTTCTTCCCAATGATATCGTGACTAGTTGACGGGAGGTCATCAACATGTTGTTCAAAGGCTGACGACATGAGTTGGTCAAGGTGTGTAGACCAAACTTCTATAACCTTGGATAGACCAGGGCAATCCTTAAGAAGATGGCTACCCTTACAAAGCCTGCAAGGGTACTTGGGCTTACAAGTTTTTTGGGTGATATTGACATCATCAACACTCCCAGCACGATTAACAGTAATTGGTTGTTTTCCAACATGTTTGACAGTGGTTGGAGGTTTTGACCCTTGTTTATCTTTCTTCTTCTTAATCTTTCTTTTCTTCTTCTTCTTATTCACCAGGTTACTAGCTTCAGAACTTTCACTCGACGAAGAAGATGAAACAGAATGAGACCTTGCAAGCGAAGAAGGCGAAGAATACCTTACTGGTGAAGAAGGTGAAGGATCAACATGAGGTTGATGCTCTTGGGGAGAAGTGCTTGTGACTAAAGCACTAACTGCATTCAGGATTACCTTAGTGGAAAATAACCATACTGGTGATCCAATTGTGAGACCCGGGAGGCTCAAAGTAGCGATGTGAGGAGGTCCAATGTTTCCATAAGAAGGAAAAACAAAAGGGTCCCCTGGAGTAGGGGTTCCTTCATTGGTCATTCTGGGAAATGACACCATTAAATAAATATCCAATCTAGAGTCCTCTAGGGAAAACAAACAGCACACGCTAAAAATCTAGTAAGCAAGCAAGCAAACAAAACCTTCTCACAATGAATGCACTAGTTGGTGATGAAATCCAACATCGTGGGAACAAAGTAAGAAGGGGTTGAGATAGAGTGGGTGGAAAAGTTACATTGATGACCTAATTAACGGACTTACACCCTGGTGCAAGCTCCCACACATAATCGTGGGTATACCCTCCAAGGAGCCCGAGTGAGTTTGGCCAATGTCGATTCCAGGTACCGTGAAGACTTGCCCCTCCACAGTCACCTTGTGTAAAGACCCTAAAGATATAGGCCACTAAGGTTACCAATCACTACAGCGATGCCTAGGGAAACAATTGACAGTCCAATCCACGTGCAAGGGCAGAGTATCTAGCCCGAAATCAAATTGAAAGGCTTCCACTCATCATTTTGGGTATACCTCTCAAGCGACCCCCATAATACACGTAAGCAGGGCGAGTAACTCTGCCAGTCTCAATGCGACCTCGTGATTGACCCTTGTGTTAGAAGGGCTTCCCAGGAAAAAATGTAGTAAGTGGATTTAACTCTCCCTATCACAAAATACTATGTTTGTTTGCAGCTTTGGAAAGTTATCTTTCACACCTATTCCAAAGCCCTAAGACTAATCTAACGTATGTTTGCTACCAGAAAAGATAAAAATGGTTGTTGTTACTCAAAAGGAAAATGGCATGAACAATATGGTGTTTTGACCGACTTGAAAGTTATGCAAAGAGATGAAGATGCAATCTTTTCATTTCGATGAAAGCTATGCTACGAGAAGGAGAAAACATTTATCATTCCTAGATGCATCCCAAAATCTTAAACTCATCAATATTAAGATTCTCAAGAAATGAGAAAAAGGTACTATACACCAATGCACGATTCATGGCCCCCCCCAGCCATGAGGGGGAACAATTTTCAGAATTTAAGACCAAAAAATGCCAAGAATCATGCAATTTCGCTACTTCAAATGCAAGGATGCCCCCAATCTAATATAAAGCAAGAAATATTTTTGTTTCAAAAATTTCACTAAAAGAAATAATGAACTTTGTTAAAACAAAGAAACCCAAACTAAAAGTTTTCTTTTAAAGCGAACTAATCAGAAGAAATATAATCTTTCCCTAAACAATTCTAAAGAAAACACATGCTTTGTAATTGAAAGATACTCAAAGCAAGAGACTAATCCTTCAAAACCAAACAAAGCCAATGTGGCTAAAAGTAACTCAAAGAATGTCAAGCAGATTGTAAACAGATCAATATAGGCTCCAAAAGCTCAATCTAGCTGATCAAAACAAAACTGGGTCATCAAAAGATGACAAGACCCAATCCAAAAAAGTTTACAAACAAGTTTGTAGCCTAGCAGTAGATTATAGTGCAAGAATTAGGTATTCTCGCATGCTAGACACTGGTAGGGTGCAAGAAGTTCGCACTGGATCTAACAGTAGGGTGCGAAAATCAATGGTTTTCGCAGGCTATAGAGAGGTACAATGCGAGAATGTCTGTAATCAAAGAAATTTTTGAAAAAGGACAGGGAATCTAAGTGAACTTCTAGATCTAGAGAGTCTAGATGGATGTCCCACAAACTCAGAAACCAGAAAACAAGTAATCAAAGGAAGGAAAACTAGACTAACTAGGAAACAATCTGTTCCCCAGTATGGTCGCCAATTTTGTTATTGGATAAATCGATAGGTGTAGACACTAACTAATCTCCCTAGATCCACCTAGATCTAGAACAAAACACACCAGAACATGATGCTTTCCTTCAGTTTTAAATATTGAATTTACTAACTAAAGAGGGATAGGTGACATGCCGTTTAAATGTCGCTTCCTCTCGCTATTGCCATCCTAGCTCTGTTCCAACACTCATACAATGATGATCCTGCAAAAGAATGCAACCAACCAAAATGATAGTAATAGCATAAACTCAATATAAACCTATGTATGTGATCAAGGAATCATACAATAAAGCACAACAAGCTTTATAGGAAAGAATCATATTATTGTATCATATTAAATGTGAAAGAGAGATTACAACCATGACCTTGATGTCGTAAGGTCCCTTCCAACTTTCCTTTGTTCCCCACACACTTCTTGCTCCAAATATTTTGAGACCATGGATCTGATAGCCACTCACATTCTATCTTGACAAAGCAAATCTCAAAGCCACTCTAACCAAGATAACAATCCCAAGCCAAAAACAACTAACTTTCTCCATGAGAGCTCCTCTCCTTTTATAAGCTGAAGAGGATAAGGTGAGGAGGTTAGCATGATCCCACTAAATCATGAAAGCGAGTAAGATCCAAACCATTCGGATACCACCTCACCATGGAAGTTTCTCCTTCTAGAAGCATCGAGAAGATGCTCGTTTTTTCCACGTACGAGCATTCTCACACCCTGCTTATAGAGCAACCTGCGAACCTCTCGCAACCTAGCTATGGTGCAGCCTATGAGAATCAGGCATTCTCGCACCCTGCCTATATAGCAGCCTGCGAACATCCTCTTTAATAGGGTTTTTATAAAGGAGAATGCAACTTCTTTTCTTAGGAAAAGTTATTCTCTCTTCTTTCTTTAGGAACTCAGGCCACTGACCCCTCTGAAGGCAACAGATAGGTTTACATCATTAATGGTCATAGGGATGACGAAAATAATGTGTAACAGTTGGGTAATGTTCTTGTCCAATTCTATGAGTCCTTATACTCCTTCGGTTCATCTAAAGCGTGCCCTCAGTTATCGTCACACTATGATTTGGTCTATCTCTCAGTCGAGTCAATGTTGCCAAGTCATTTGTCGTGCCTCACAATGTTCAAGGGAAGTTTCATCCCAAATAAACCACTCTGCAATATTACCAATTTTCATCCTCGTGTCATTTTGTTCTCACTTGATCTATCATCTTACATCACTTTCATGTGTCATTTTCGTGTCGATGATGGGGAACACATCATGACCCTCCTTCAACAAGTCTTTTCTAGTCGACTTCAATGCATTATCTAGGAATTAGACTTAGAAACTAGTTAGTACCTTGGAACCTACATGCCCCAATGGTAGGTCTCCTCACTTTCGACAGTAGGTTTACATAATTGGCCTTTGATCGAATGATTCCACGAATGTTCGACTTCAATTCATTTATTCACACTTGTTGGAATGTACTAGGGTACCTTGGGAATCATTTTCATCATTGATGATTTCCCTTGATTCCCCTCGCACTTGTTAATGGTATACATCAATGACTCATAATCGAGTGGTTTCTACCATGTTCGACATCAACACATCTATTCACATGGATAGAATCGTACCATTTTGGGATCAGGACGAAGACCCTAGGAACACACCTCTGTTACGTGCCTCACCCAGGCTGCGATCAATTTTATTTGAGTGCTTAAGAATATTCCAGTATGGCCATCATGTTGGAAATCTCACTGATGTATATGTTGTCACATAGATCCACTTTGTATTGGTTTGTGGCTATGTTTTTGTCATATCATAGTTCCACTGTGTATTCTTTCGTGGCTACGACCCCATTGAGACATGGAGACATGGATCCACATTGTATATTTGGTGGCCATATCCTTAGTCATGCTTTCATGGATCCTCAGTGTATTGGTCGACGACCATGCTTTGAGTTAGTGTATTCCGAGCATGGGTATGCCTACTTCGGGGATGATATGTACATATTGTTTGCAACTTCTTCTTGAATATCCTATTCCAACACCTTCACATACATATTTTTGTAAAGTGTCTCGGCCATCAAATTTTCTTTTGACTTCGCACTTAAGTGTCGCAAGTGTCACACTACCAAATGTCACACTTTACCAAGTGTCGCAACTTTGTCACCACGAGAAAGTGTATGTCATAATCCCTAGACATGTTGAAGAATAAATCTACCATTTGGAGGTCGAAATACTACCTTTTTCCTTAGGTTTTTGGCCTTGTTTGAGCTTCATCGCCCCATTTACAAGGAGGGATAGTCTCGCCCTATGCTCAATTAGGGGGGGCGATGAAGTAGTTGCAACCATCATGCCTTGTTTTGTGAGGTTGTTTCCGGGAGATTTCAGTTGGTTAAGGGATTGGTTTGAGCTACCTTCTATTCAAGGCAAGGTCAATCTTGTTTGTTCAGCTAAATCCATTTGACCACATCCCCTCTTCAAAACTATCCTATGGTTGTGATGCCTCAATTCCTATATAATGGAGGCCATATTTGAGTGAAAGGGGAGAGAAGTTAGAGCATCATACCTCTTATTTTGTGACATTCAAGGGGATAGAAAGGAGAGCTTGGAGGAGTTGTTGCAACATCGAGATTGAGATTGTAAGTGCTTCACTATTGATTGTTTTCCATTAATATATAACTTGGCCTATTTCCCTCATGCCTATGTGTTCACTATATGCATGTCTATTGTTGTCTATTTCATCATAGATAGATTTGTTTTTCTTAACAACATAGTGTGGAAGAAGGAGAGATTGATTTGTTCCTTGCAGGGCTTCTCCTACACCAAGACCTTGGACATCAAGATGAAGGGTTGGAGCAATGAGGAAAAATGATGGAAAAGAGGTGAGTCGTCAATCATTTTCTTCTCATTCTAATTGTTGATATGTAGAATAGATATAGGGGGAAAGTAGAAAACCATTTGTTTCTCTCTATTTGTATTGGATCAAAGGGGTCTTGATCCAAGGGGGGTTTCACCTATCCACAAGAGAAACGTTTCCACAACACCACAACTAATGATTCAATTTTAATGCATCGGTCTCACCTTGGTATGGCTCTATGTCCACTTTCACTTCCATCTTGAATAGGGATTGCGAAGGGTTAACAACACTTGAACTCAATTGCTCTTTCTCGGGTTCTTTCCATGACTCCTTTCCTTGGTCTTCCTAATCTTCTAATTTCCCCTCCGATCTGATCTCTGAGTTAGAGTCTCTATCATCTCCAAATGGTTCGATCTTGCTTACTATAGCTAGCATGGGGAGGTTCATATTGTGACTATGTCGACGACTTGCACTTCCAACCTCTCAAAGCTCTCTTATGTTAGATCTTGAGGGTTGTTATGAACATACTCGTCCGCCATGGCTAGGGCTTTTGCAACTTCTCTTTAAGTCAATTCTTGGATCTTGCAATTTTCTACAAATACCCCAAGAAAACCTGCTCTGATACCAATATGATATGTAAATTGTTGTGGATATTCCACTGGAATAGTTCGTCACAACAGATCTGATATATAAAACTGAAATCTATATTATGAAGGTTAAATTCCTTTAGATTCTAGAATATTTTGTTACTAATTTTCTGCTTATGTGTGAAATAGATAAAATGTGGAAAATAGAAAACAATAAAA
This sequence comes from Picea engelmannii, assembly GCA_009831015.1. NCBI lineage: Eukaryota > Viridiplantae > Streptophyta > Pinopsida > Pinales > Pinaceae > Picea > Picea engelmannii. The sequence goes on along the minus strand of ML798236.1, from coordinate 8,445 downwards.
TACAATCACACACCATCCAAAAAATAACAAAAATATTTTCTCTGGGAAACATTTACAAGAGAAAACCCATCTAGAAGGTGAGGCTACTCTTCTCTCTTTTCTTTGGTATGGAAATAATGCAAATACAAAGGAGAATGGAGTTACCTGAGACATGTGGCCTGTTAGGATATTATAGAACATTAATCCCCTAAGTTATGCTCTCTAATTTTCCACTCCCAGTTGTTCTGCTCTGCTATGGAAAATATACAATAACTTAGAATGGAACCCCTTCTCCTCCTAGTGGCTCAGTATTTAACATAGTCTGATAGCCATATAGGGGTAGGTTTTTGACTTCCTCAACCCTCTATTGTGATAGGTTTTGAACCTTCTAGAATATTGTTGAAATTACATACATGGCTAGCCCCATATGCATGAGTAACAAGGGTTGACATGGCATCCTCTCGTACCATGATGGCTAACACAGTGGGTCAACTTACGAGAGGCATAACTTTTTCATATGAGCTCCAATTTACATGATTTTTGCACCGTTGGAAGTATTTCGATGTGTAGAATAATGTCACAGGGTCCAATCTATGCTAGAAAAGATTTAAACCCCAAAAATTCCATTTGATGCATGAAAATGACTCTGAAAGGTTCCGAACCCCAATTTTCCAAACTGAGACCTACCACTAAAATGACCCTACAAGCTTATTCCTCCAATTTATTCCACTCTAAAAGCATTGAGATAGATAACAAATAGTATAATGATCCAATATGGATCACCACTACCATTAATATTCTATTTCTTCATATTATGATATATCCATGTTTATACATGATCAAATGTTGTCTAAATTCTTATTTTGCATTTCAAAATGTCGAGGGAGTGAATTCTCATCATAAAACAATATGCATAAGTATCTTGACTTTTGAAATGAAAATAACTTTTTATATGTCCTTGACCAAAGTCACTTTTAACCATTTTTATAACCCATGTATTCTTATCGATACTTTTAACCATTTTTATAACCCATGTATAAAAAATATGTCTCCCCACAATCCTCTTTGCTTTAACATTATAAGATTTGATGTTCATTTCGACATTTGTTCCAAATAAGAATTTGGATCATTGACATTGTGAATTTCAATTATTTGAATTTTATGTTTAGTTTATGTTGATAAGAATGTTTAGTTTATGTTGATAAGATTAAATTGCTTCAACGTCATGTTTTTTCAAATAGTTTTTGAAATGTTATATTGTTCCTTGTTGTAATTCTATTGATGTATATTCGAAATGGAAAAGGGTCTAAATGGCATCGAATAAGCAATCTCCTATAACATATTAAAAATTGTTTAAACTAAATAGATTATAATTTCTAGAATGATGTCGACACTTTCCTTTTTCATATGTGATTGAGACTTTTCCATTGCTCCTTTAATGCCTTCTTTTACCGGAATTTTTCATTTACTTGTATGTATCATATTGTAATCACCATTCCTCAATCATGTTTCATGACAAAGGAATGGATAGAATGTTAGTGCAATAACTATTTTAATACAATGTTTTTATCCATTTCTCTATTGGCCTATTTTTTCTTTCCATTTTTGGATTGTATTTTCTATAATTATTGGTGTTTGCATGTTAGTGCACTGTAATGTTTTTATCCATTTCTCTATTGGCCTATTTTTTTTTTACATGTATTGATTTATTATACCAATTGTGCTAAGATGTGCTATTTTAGAAACGATGTGACATTTGGATGATACTAAAACATTTCTTGAAACCAAAAAGTGCATCTCTATGCTTCTTTATAATTGTTAAGAAAAATGATATTCAGTGTCTCATTGATTATTGTATTTATGCATTTTTTTTATAACTGTTAAGCAAATTGGCATTCATTATTTCATTGATTATTGTATTTATGCATGTTTCTTTATAACTGTTAAGCAAATTGGTATTCATTGTCTCATTGATTGTTGTATTTATGCTTTCTCTGGCATGTGAAAAAGATAGATGTCAACAACTAGATATATACCTTAACTTATAACCTTAATATCAAGGGAAAAAAATGTTAGGTGATGCTAAAGACATTAATGATAGCACTCCATTCATTAGATTAAATACAAATTCAATTACTATTCCTAAGTTTTACTTTTGAGTAAAGTCATTGATTTGTCTTAGTTGTGATGGAAACTTCCTTAAGGTTGTAAATTGAATCATCTAAGTTATGAGTGGAACTATGTCAATGAATATTCCTTATAATGAATAAAAAAGCCTTCAAGGTTGAAGTTAAGCTAATTTATTGTAAAGATTCAATCACAGAACAAAGTTATATTGCATAGTTGGAGACCATACCATGATTTTTGCAATATCATGCTACAATTCAATTCTAGAAGGCTTCTTTGTTTTGCATGTTGTAAATACAGGTGCGATATCTACTTTAGGAATCCATGCTAGAGTCCCCACCAATAAAGGAATGGTTAAATATATTTAGTGAATATTGCATGTCAAATGAGATATCATCTTATCATTTTTATCAAACCTTTTAGTTTAAGTAAGGCTAACTCATAATCGAGACATTTAGATGAATGATTAGAGATCCCCCTATTAGTTTATATTAGGCCAACTAAAAATTGACATAATGATGTTAATGACTTGAGATTCCCCATATCACTTTATATGAGACTTTGCCCATAATCAAGATAATGATGTCAATGGGATGAGAAATTCATGATATGGTTTTTGCCAAAATATTTGGGAGGGTTAAGTAGGTTTAGTGCAAAACATATGTGAAATGATATGTCCTCATATCTTTTATGTCAAAATTATCAATTTAAATGAACTTCACTCATAATTGAGATATTGAGATGAATAAATGCACATTGGCCCCTATTAGTGTAGACGAGGCTAGTTCAAAATCGGCATAATGACATCAATGACTTGAGACTCCTACTCATTAGTTTCTATGAGTAACTCATAATCAATATAATTATGTCAATAACTTATAAGAAAATATAGAAAATAGTTGGCTCATTAGTTGATTCTTTCGTAAACATAAATAATTCCTCACAAGGTAAATGCACATCGCCCTAATTTTCTTTAACACAAACATGGAAAGTTTTAAGAATCCATACTTATTTTAAAGTGTAAAAACCTTGACGAGACTTAATGTGTCAACCATAAAATGTTTGGCAATAATTTTGTAAGAATATTGAAATTTGTAAGGATTTTATATAGTTTCTAGAAAGTTTTGTTGATTTTTAGAGTAAAATACTTTTCTTATAAAATTTGGGTGAATAAAATGGAAATTGATGAATCATTTTCTGGAAGAAAATGTGGAAAATTAGCCCATGGGAAAAATTTAGCCCCTAAAATTTTCCTTTAACACAAATGCCCCTTGGATTTTCAATACATAATCATGAGATACATGACATGAAACATGGTTGATATGTAGTGAAGAATTATTGCAAAATGTCAATCACATTGTATGCTAAAAGAGGCAACACTTTTTCTATTATTGTCACCGTATTTGTTGCTATTGTAGATGTTCTTACATTTCAAGTTGCTACTTCTAACACTTATTTAATTCCCTTTGTCACATGTCCATTACATGGTTGTATTTTTTTGTTGTTCTTCCATCTTTGTGCCTTTGCTAATTGTCATCATTGTGTTACATTCAAATTTGAACATAGTTGGAATATTGGCATCTTCTAAGGAAAATTTTAGGGGTTAAATTTCGGTCATGGGCTAATTTTCCATGGATTTTTCCAAAACAAGATTCACCAATTTCTTTTCTTTTTTTTCTTAAAATGATTCGCCCAAATTCTATAGGATAAAATTATTTTATTTTAAAAATTACCAAAATTTTCTAAAACCTATATAAAATCCTTAGAAATTTGAATATTTTTACAAAAATATTGTGAAACATTTTATGGTTGGCATTTTAAGAATTAGTAAGATTCGTCAAGGTTTTAACACTTTAATTTAAAATATGAATCCTTGAAATTTTGCCTTACATTTTTTAGACTCTCTAATATAAAGAAGAGAAAAATATCCAAATCTATTTTATTAAACAAAAAAAAAAATTCAAAATTGTAAATAATTTCCATAAAACTTGCGATTGTTGTTTTCTTTTATTACATATGTTTTTACATTTCAAATAGATTTGATATGCTTTGATTGTATGCTTATATAATCAAATTTAAACATAAAAATATAACACATAAGATAATATTATTCTTGTCCTGGTTACCATGAGAAAGTTAGCAGTGTAAAATAAATAGTGTAAAATATCCTCATGGCATAACACATAAGACAATATTATTCTTGTCCTCGTTACAGACAATGAGAAAGAGAAAGTTAGCAGTGTAAAATAAAAATAGTGTAAAATATCCTGAGGGCTACTTTAATCCTTTATCAC
>ML798235.1:146694-157424 GCA_009831015.1 Picea engelmannii | reverse complement strand
AACCAAAGTGAAAGCAAATAATATATCCAATAGCTAATCTATACATATGATCAAGGAGTTATGTAATAAAGTAGATCTAACTTTATGGGAAAGAAACATATTACTGTATCATATTAATTGAAAGAGAAACTTACAACCATTGCATTGATGTCTCAAGGTCCTTTCCTACTGTCCTTCGTTCCCCACACACTTCTTGCTCCAAAGATTCTGAAACCATAGATCTGATAGCTACTTACAATCTATCTTGGCAAAGCAAATCTCAAAGCCACTCTAAGCAAGCTAATAATTCCAAGCCAAAGAACCCAAGCTCAAGCTAACAAAATCTAAGAACCCCTTCTCCATGAGAGCTCCTCTCCTTTTATAAGTTGAAGAGGATAAGGTGAGGAGGTTAGGATGATCCCACTAAATCATGAAAGCGAGTAAGATCCAAACCATTCGGATGCCACCTCACCATAGAAGCTTCCCTTTCTAGAAGATTCGAGAAAACACTCGTTTTTCCGACGTGCTGGCATTCTCACACCCTAGCTATAGTGCAACCTGCGAACTGTTCGCATCCTGGCTATAGTGCAACCTGCGAGAATTGGTCATTCTCGCACCTTGCCTATATAGCAACCTGCGAACATCCCTTTTTATATGGTTTTTACATAGGAAAATGCAACTTCTTTCCTCAGGAAAAGTTCTTCTCCCTTCTCTCTTTAGGAACTCAGGTCACTGTGACCCCTCTGAAAGCTACAGATAGGTTTACATCATTAACGATCATAGGGATGACGAAAATAATGTGTAACAACTCCACCCACACCTACATTTTTTGGATTACCTTTGGAAACTCCATCAAAATTTAGTTTTAGGAAACCTACCTGAGGCGGGGCCCAAGCCTTGGCTTCGTTGTTGATCTGTGGGTCTCGAGGAGCAGGTATGTTGAAACTCCAATCTTTCTGTTGTAACAATTGAAAAATACTTAGGTCTTGGGATGAAGTGTGGTTTTTAGGAGGATGGATGTTTCTGCTCAGAACTATCTCCCTAACTTGGGTTTTAATAGAATCCACCACCTTATAGATAGGGAGGGATTCATTCTTGAAGATTCTCCTATTTCTTTCCTTCCAAATTTCCCAAATGACCATCCCCTGAGTTAGACCCCAACATAAAGTTGGCCATTTCATTTTTGTTGTATTGTTCCCTCCAATTCCCCAGAGTTTCTCTGATACTCCCCTTTATTCAATTCGCTTGTCAGTACACTATGGCTACCTAGTCCCAAACCTCCGTTGTATAGGTGCCCTCGTCCAATATATGGTCTGTTGTCTCCTCCTAGGCTTCATAGAGGTGAAATATTGAGGATCAATACATGCCTCTTTTAACAAGGTTCTCCCACGTCAAGATTTTCTTGTGTAGGATTAACCATTTAAATTTTTGTTATCTTCGTCCACTATGGGAGGTTCCATAGTCATTCCCATTGGGGGTTTGCTTTCTCTGGTCATGACCCACAATATAGTGACGGGCTTTGTTCAGGGTGAATTATCCACCATCTTTCCTGCCCCAACGCAGTTGGTCCTCCTTGTCAGAGATCAAACTCTTTCTTTGTCCTATCTCCTCTTCTATATCTTTAACCAACTAAGAATCTCGATTTCTATCTTGAGTTTGGATACTATCCCAAGTTCTCCATTTTGAGATATTGACCCTTAGTTTCCAATACTGACATACTTTTATTTTTCCTTGCCCAAGAAGCTCTTGTTTAATACTTTCTTTGTCTTGGTTTTCCATCCTCGGTTCTTGCTGCCAAGCGTCTTCCCAAAATCTGGTTGTTTGACCATTCCTAATTTATGAGAAACTATGATCCTGAATCCAATTTTTATTTCTCCAAGATAAATTCCATATGGACAATTTGTCTCCTATACCTGTGAAACAAATAAGGTTATGAGGGGTACTTCATGGGGCATATTTTTATTTCTATAGGTTGGCCCATGGTACTGAGCTATCTTTGACCCATGTCCACTAAATGTTTTCTCCATAAGCATCATTTGTCGCTTGTGGGTCTTGCAAACCAAGCCCACCTTTGTTTTTTGGGCAACATAATTTAACCTAGGCCACCAGTGCCTATTTCTTATTATCCTCTGCTCCTCTCCATAAGAATTTCCTCTATATTGCTCTGATTTTTTGTAAAATTCCTTTTGGGACTGGAAATACCAACAATAAATAAGCTGGAATAGCTTGTAAAATCGCCTTCATGAGGATTAATCGTCTTGCAAAATTTAGGGTTCGATAGGTCCATATTTTGACCTTGTCTTGTAGTTTGGTTATAATACCTTCCTAGGTTGTATTCTTAGCTACCTTATCCATTAGGGGAACTCCCAAATACTTCATGGGGAGGGTATTCCTCTCAAATCCCAAGACATTGGAAAGGTTCCTTTGAACTGCAATGCTCATGTTGAAGAAGTAAATCATATATTTTGAGTGATTTATTTATGTACTTGAGGCTTCTCCAAAATCGACTAAGTTTTCCTTATAATTTGTTGCCTCCATGACTATTGGAATTCCATGTAGCATTGTGTCATCCACAATTTGTTGATAAGTGGTTGTGGGACAATATTCATATAGTCGGAGACCTTTTATAGTTTCTTCTTCGGTTGAAACTTTTATAGTTCTACTCAAACCCTCCATCATAAGAATGAACATGAAGGGGGATAAAGGATCCCCTTGTCTGAGGCCCTGAGAAGGGTAGAAATGTTCGGTTGGGGATTTATTGACCAGTATTGAGAAACTAGTCGTGGACACCAGGTCCATTACCCATTGTATCCAATGATTATCAAAGCCATAAACTTACATTTTTTTTTCCATATAATGCCAAATTAGTTTGTCATATGCTTTGGAAAAATCTAGTTGTATTATCATGCCTGTTTTTTTCCTACTTTTCAAAGTGTGGATTATTTCATTAGCTTGAATATTGTTGTCCAGAATTTGCCTACCTTCCACAAAGCATGACTATTCCTTTGAGATCAGTATGGGGAGGATGGATTTTAGTCTATTTTCTATCACTTTTGAGATTATTTTGTACACAACATTGCATAGGGCTATCGGTCTACACCGGTCCGGAGTCCTCACCTCATTTTCTTTGGGGATCAATGTGATGAAAGTAGATTTCAAATCTTTAAGAATAGAGGCTGAGTGTCTTGAATATTCCACTATACCATAAATATCGTTGCTTACCACATCCTAACAGGATTTGAAGAAGTCCATTATGAAGCCATTGGGGCCTGGGGCCTTTCCATTTGGCATCTCCTGGACCGCTTGGTCAACTTCTTCTGGTGAGATTGTTTTCCTTAAATTTTGATTATGCTCCTCTGTTACCAATCTAGGAATATGCCTCAAAATTCTTTGGATTTCTTATGATCGGTCTAGGTTGGGTTCTCTTGCTATGTCCTGAAAGTGCTTAACTAGAGATTTTTCGATTTCCTGACGGGATTATCTCTTTATTCCTTCATGGTCTCGGATTTTCAAGATTTTATTATGAGTTCTTCGAGCTATTGTCGACATGTGGAAGAACTTTGTGTTTTTCTCCCCTTCCTTTAACCACTGCACTCTGGATTTCTGTCACCAAAGTATTTCCTCTTTCTTACATATTTTCTCCCATTCCTAATGCAAGTGGCTCTCCTCCTTTTTCCTCTCCTCATTGTATCCTTCTTGAATACATAATTCCTGAATCCAACCCATTTTTTCTTCGAGATCTTTTTTTGCTTGGACAATGTTCCCAAAGACTTCATGATTCCATTACTTTAATTTTTTATTGATATGTTTTAATCTTCCTTGAAGTCTATACATTTTTGTCCCCTGCTCCTAGATGTCCTCTTTCCACCACAACTTGATATTCGCCTTGAAAGTTGGGTGCTCAATACAAAAACTCTCAAAACGAAAAGGCTTGTTTTTTGGGGTTCCCTTAAAGTTTGCCTCCAACAGAACTGGCCAATGGTTCGAGCCCCCCCATGAAAGGATGTTTCCTTCCATATCTATACCTTGCATTACTATTGATTCCAATATTAAAAATATGTCTAATCTCAAAGCTACATGGTTCTGCAAATATCTTTTGTTGTTCCAGGTAAAAATCCCATTACTAGTTCTGATATCAACTAGATTTGTTTTTTCTATAAAGGATGAGAAGACCTCATCATCTCTATCCAATATTCAGACTCCCCCTTTCTTCTCAGCCAGGGTGACAATTATATTAAAATCACCTGCTAAAATCCAGTGAGGGTTCATATTTCGATCCCTGAGGTTTTCTAAGTATGTTATCATTTTTTTCTTATCTTCCAGAAGTTGAGGGTCATATACATTGGTGCACATAACCTTATCTGGATTCCCTATAACTTGCAAAATTACTGATAAATAATGCCTTGTAGCTTCTTCCTAGATTAGGTCTACTTTTTTTGGTTCCACGGAGTGAGAATGCCCCCGGTTGAATTTTGACTATCAATATCTAAAAAATTGTAAGTATTCCAACTTTTCTTACTTATTTGTGCCATCTTATCAGTTGTACATTTGGTTTCCTAAATAAAACATATATTTGGTTTTTCCATTTTTAGCTTATTTTTGAGATTTTTTTCTTTCTTGGGGCTATTCAAGCCTCTTATATTCCAATTGATAACCTTCATTTTAAACTAGGTGGGAGAGAGGTAGGGAACAACTTTTTTATCTTACCGAAATTTATCAAAAGCGCTCCCAGTTCTTACATAACCACAATGTTGGATTTTTCCCCTTCTTTCTTTTAGATTGCTTTGGTGATTGAGGTTGTTGGTTGTCGCCCATTTTGATACCCATGTTGACTATCTCTGCATGCATGCGTTTGATTCATCTAGGTTTTTCTTCCTCCCTCATTAGAAAGAGATACTGAATACAATCCAGTTGATCCGAAAGGATGGTGTCCATACCTTGTTTTTTCTATTGGTCCAAAATATTCTGAAGGTCAATCCCTTCCCTTTCCACGATGTCGCATAGATATGGATCCTTTGTTTTGACCTCACTTGGTGTCATTTTAGAATCGCCATCCCCCTCCTGCATTGGAGTGTTTGTGTCCGGGTTTCTATCTCCTGTTTCTCCTTTGTAATTATTGGTGGTGTTATGAAATTGTTGATTCTCCATTGCCTTATTTGCCTCCTTCACACTAGGCTCCCTCTCCCCTTACTTCTCTTGTCCTGTTTCTTCGTCCTGGGTTTGGTTCTCCACTAGCCCTTCGAAGTTGTTCTTTGATTCAGGGTTGTCAGTTGTGGAGGGTTTGTTTTTTCATCTATTTCCTTTACCTTTGTAATTTGTTCGAACAAAGCCTTCCTCATTCTGGGGTTGTTTTGTTTTAGCTTGCTTCGTCTTTTTGTTTAACAAGCATTCCTTGAATAGATTCCCATGTTCGTGACATATCCTGTATCTAAACGAGATTTGTTCATAATCTATATTTTGGATCCATTCCTTATCCCTAAATTCCAAACATATTCCTTCTGGTAGTTCCCCCGACACATCCATCTCAATACAGATTCTTGCAAATGAGGTATACTTTCCCTTTAAATTTGCCTCTGATGCCTTGACAAATTTTCCCAACTTATTTACTATTTCCTCGAAGGTGGTCGATAGCCAATAGTCCAATGGTAGGGAATAAAGTCTGATCCAGATTGGCATGCACTTAAAGGTCTCCTTTTTCGGGGAAATTTTTTCCTTCTAGGGTCTCATATACAGTCCAGTTGAGGAATGAAAATAGGGCCCTCCTTCAAACACCTTGTCTCTATCTTCTAGGTTAATGAAGATAGTTGTAGAAAATCCTTTTGATCCTAGGTGTAGATCCACCTCACTACTTGGTTTCCAATGGTATTTGATCTAGCCTTGTAGGATTTGTTCGGTGGGCCATAATCCCATAAACTTGTAGATCAGGGTGTGCACCCTCATCTGGTCTCTATATTCTTGAGTCTGTGGATATTCTAGAACAAATTTTGGAATCAAAGTCATTTTTAGTTTGCATGGGTTTCTCCCTCCCACCCCATTTGGATGTGATGGCTCTATCGCCTTGCCTTGGGTCTCTTTATTCTCCTCTCCTACTTTTTATCTTTTTTCGTGCTTTTCCTCGCCTTGCGTCTCTGACACCGATCCTAATGTCCCCAACAATGGTGCCTTGAAACCTCTTCTGCATGGACCTTTCCCTCTATCAACCACGACTTGCTTGTAGGACGAAGTCTCCCTCCCTCCCCCTTTGTTTACCATTCTACTCTCTGCAACACCCTGTAAACCTACAAAAACATAGGTCGTTAGATAATATGCTCTTCCGATAGGTCTCCAATTCCACTTTTAGCTTAGTAGTTGTAAGTTTTGGGGATATATATATATATGGTTGTTTTTCAACTAATGACTTTAATTTTGGACATTTTTACATTGAAATTTAAATTCAAGGTTATATTTAGAGTAACATTTAATATTTATATCACAACATGTAGTGAAATGTCTATAAATACATTGAAATTAATGTCTAAATAAAATTCAAATATTTACATTATAATAAACTCCTAATTAACATCTAAGAAATTGTATCTAATAGAGAAAAAGAGGGATAGTTTTTTAAGATGTTATTAACTCCTAACTAGATACTATATAAATGTGCAAAATAAATAATAATAATAATTAAATAAGTTAAAAGAAATCAATAATAATAATAATAAATAGAAAATAAGGGCGATAGGAGCAGGTGGGGTTATCTTCTCCTAAGAGGACATATTCGAACTACCTTTTCTTGGAGTTTAGGAATCACATCCAATAACCAAGTGGAAGCCTACGCTCTTTATAAAGATCTCAGTATAGCAAAGAGCCAAGACATTGAAGAGTTGATTATCATCGGAGATTTTGGGTTCATTCTTAACTAGTTCAGACAGTGATCCCTGTAGGATGATATGAAGATCAACAAAATCATGATTAGAATTTTGTCAGAGGTAGAGGCGTTCCAAACTCTACAATGTTTTCATGTTCTCCGAACTAATAATACTGAGGACGATTCGTTTTCCAATTTGGATACTCAGGACTCGTTGGGAATTTTACGAATTGATGGTCAGGCTATTCAGAATTTCATCCCCTAATGCAAATTGGGATGGTTAGACCCACAAAATTATTGTCCCACAAGGGGGACCCACCAATTAAAGAAATGGGGACGAATGCAAGAAACCTTAGGATAAGGTTTGGAGGGTCGTGGGATATCAATGTTTGGCACACGTTTTGCTGATGCGGTGGACAAACAACTCCTCCAGCCTTCTTTTTCATGCACCTTCAGATCCCGACATATTGTCGCATAAGTGCATTTCAATGGCTTCCCTCTCTCGAACAGTACCACATGTGTCTTCTGTTTCTGAGTTAATGGAGGTGGTACGCCTGTGTACCCTTCATATGTCATCTTTCCTCGGACGCTTCTCATCCACTTCAGGAAATTATAGATTTGTTTGGCTAGCGTCTTGTCGCATGCATGGAGATCTCCTTGGTGGTTGTGGGGGTATGTTGCGGTTACTTCTTCGTCCAGGGTAGCGTCCCTTCATTTGTTGTCAAGATATTAAGGAATATTTTCACATCAAGAATGACATTATGAATCGGGGTGAGAGATATCTAGTTGTAGCTTCAAATCTAATGCTCCAGGTCACATTTCCCTATGATGTTTTGAGGACAAAGCATTTCTTAGAAGCAACCCAAGAAGGATTTCGAACAGGAAGCATGGCCAACAAGCAGCTGAGTGTTGCACATTGGTGTCGAGAGCTCCATGACGAGGAATATGAATCTCTGGTTAATTTGGTCAATTCACTACAAATCAACATGCATAATGCCTCAGTTCAATGGAAAACAACAATGGACTTGCTAATTTCTCAGAGGTAGAGAATTAAACAACTACGGGATGAAGTGGATGTTATTTGTATCGAGGTAGTGGATCTTCGCTCCAAAATTGTCTCTCTGGCCCAACCACTGTCCAATCAGGAAATTTTGGATGTAGCTTCATCTCCAACTCCTCCCAGGTAGATTCCATACCTCAATTCACCACTGAACTCTAGAAAAGAAGCTCATGATGAACTCCATTAGATAAAGCTTAACCAATATGCTCTGTTTTTGTTTTTTGATACATGGTATCTTTTATAGATGGTATATTAGACTTTGTAGCAGTTGTAAACCACTTTCAAGGTTAGTAGTTTGGATAATTTCATATAGGGATAAACTTAAGTCTGATTATGAAATTTACAGACCTATTTTGAATCTGTAATGGTTCTCTCTGTGGATAGATCACATTTCTTTTTTGAATACAAATTTTACCAGTTTTATTAAAAAAAATAGAAAATAATTAATATTGATAACAAGAATTAATCTCCAAACCTCCTTGAATCACTCCATAAATCCTTGTCTCCTAGTCTACTTATTCCATAGACATTACTTCACTAATCCATTAACCACCTAACATATTAATCTCTTAATCCACCAATTTTAACGACTCACTAATCCTTAACCCTCATTAACTATATTGACCACTACAAACCATGGATGAGCATTGTTGGCCATGGTTGATCATGGTTGACCATAATTGACCATTTCAACAGTAATTGCCCATTTGTCCACAATTGATCAACTTTACAATATTAACCATGGTTGACCATATTAACCAAATTAACTCACTAACCCTTAATCCTCTAAAATACTTACCAAATAAATACATGTTTTTAACCATTAAACCTAATAAAAAAATACAAATAAACATACTCATTTAAGAATAAATCGAAAAATATTTTATTAACAACAACTCTAAAAAAAACTAAATGAAAAAAATAAATATATTTACTTTACAAAACTTAACTTTTTCTGTATATAAATTAGTAACGTCATCCTCCAATCGTGAATGTTGAAGTTTCGAGAGTCCAAACAATAACACAATAACTATCCACATTCTAAATCATCAACAATTAAAACAGACATACTCAATTCCACACCATATATCACAATCTTCACTTTAACTATTTAAATGGTCATTGTCAAGTTGGAGGGATGTAATGCACTATCACATTATCACATTGAGGAGACTATTTCAGTTTTGTAATTTATTATTCACCTTAAAGTTAGCATACAAGTTGAGTGCTTGTCATTGTTTACACGTTACATGGTCCCTCTTATGTAGTGTCATTGGAAGAAAAAGATTTTTGAAGTCACCATTCTTATCTCTTCTTTTTCTATAAAAGATTTATTTTTGTGTAATGTATCCAAAATTCCAAATACCAAATAGTGTGAAGGCACTTTTTTTTATATATAACCGGTTCGAATCTGAAAAAAAGATATTGAAATACTAACACAAAGGAGTCCTGTCTTTTATTTCACAATCAAAGTGTCATCATACATCAAATTTAGTAAATTTGACATGTGACTTTAAATTATATTATAATTACATTATTATAATTTATGTCTAGAAGGTTGCTGCAATATATTATTTTAAATTTAAATTTAGTAAATTTGACATGTGAATTTAAATTATATTATAATTACATTATTATAATTTGTGTGTAAAAGGTTGTTGCAATATATTATTTTAAATTTGATTATATATATATATATATATATATATATATATATATATATATATGAAAATTGTATATTATTTTAAATTTAATTATGAATCTAAAAATAAAAAATTATATTCTAATGATCATGATTGTAGAATCTAACTTTAAATTATATAATGTATAAAATGATGTTTCAATATATTATTACACTGAAGGTGTTTTTTTAAGGGGAGGTTCTTCTAGGCACCTTCGTCGTCTATCCAAAACCGGTAAGAAGTTACCATTTTGAATTCACCAATTTATGGGAAAATGAATTAAAATTTGAACATTAACTTATTCCATTAAAAAAAAAGATTACTACAAAATTTGCTTACTCATTTCTAGATTCAGAGATCCCACTTCAATGTATCATACCGGGAAGGCAATAGGAAAAGCAATATATTTGAGTTGTAATCGTGTTGTATGATGAGGCCCTCGTGATGGCATTCAAAATGTTCATTTCCGATTAGGGATGTTGGAATTTAGCCGGAATATAGGTTAAGGTTCATTGGATTCACTTTTTTTCTCGGGTTATGCTTTAGGCCTATTCAAATTAGAAAAAAATGATTGGTGGAACTCAAGGTATCATACTTTAAAATTATGAGTTACTTCAACTTAAATTGAATTTGATTAAAAAAAAAAACTTAAATTGAATTTGATTAAAAAAAAAATTCAAGAAAAGTAAGGATGGTTTCAATGCACCTTATCCTACACCGCCCCAATGTCTCAAGTCCTAAAGCCACCTGCTCCCTTTCCTCAGCCAGCGTTGAAACCAGAATGTTGTTGCCAGGTGACATCATCTATTTGGCATTGGACCCATTGTCATCATGGCTCAGGAGGTCTATTCATTTACCATTTTTCTCAAAGTGGTGCCCGTTAGGGACAAGGTACATTAAATCTCACCAATAAGACGAAAAACAATGCAAGAAATGGTACATACCTAATCAATAGGCTAAATGGTCAGATGTAGCTAGCATATAGGTTTTGTTGCTTTGTAGATATTTGCTTAAGGATGTTACTTAAAATTAAGTTCTGCTCATGTTGGTTTGATTTCCTTTTGGTGGTCTTGCAAGTATAGAGGTATTGTTTTGATTCGAATTAACTATGTTATGTCTACGCTTAAACTCAAGTTGTTAATAATGAGGTTAGTATATT
>ML798235.1:72666-122541 GCA_009831015.1 Picea engelmannii | reverse complement strand
GTGCATGGTGTATTATGGTGTATTGGTGTAACTCTTATACTATTGTTCATTGCTCATTGGATATAGTTGAATGGTTTAAGTATAAGTTGAAAAAGGTTTTAAATTGTACTTGATACTGATTCACCCCCTTCTCAGTATCAACACATATTTACCATAATTGACCGACCAACCTTGAACCTCCTAATTTGACCAACCCCAATAACCCCTTAGTTGCTAAGCCACTAACCCATAACCCCCAAAACCCATATTTACCATATTTACCTATGTTAAATAATGTTGACTATCAATAAACACAAGTCAACTTACACAACTAGCTACTAACCCTTAATCATGGTTAACCTCCATGGACCATGGTTATCTATCTTAACTTATATATTGACCATATTGATCACATTTTTCCATATTTATCATATTTGGTCATATTGACTGAGGTTAGCTATCTGGGATATATCAACCATGTTGACTATGGTTAACCACATTGACCACACAGGCCACTAATCCTTAACCCTTTGACCCATTAACGTCCTTTCCCATTAACCCCTTATCCATTAATCCATTAACCTTCAAACTCATTAATCCCCTAACCCATAAACCTCCAAACCTATTAAAATCACTCACCTACTAACCTTAGACCCTCATTAGTCTTCATTGACCATATTGACCATGGTTAATAATAGTTGACCCATAAACTTAAAACCTTCTCACTAACTAATTCCATTAACCCCACTAACTTCCTAAATCGGTAACTCACTAACCTACCACATAAGCACTAAACCACTAATTTGTAACCCCTCGAACCATATTTACCATATTCATGACAGGAGGGCTTCACCTTGTTGACCAATATCTTATCACGTTCATTCATAAAGGGGGATTTAAAATTGTGAAAAATAAAGTCAATATATTGTAGGTATTGGGGAGTATAACAAGGGGTATCTAGTAAAAATATACCTTTTTTAATTATTGGAAATATGTATTGAGAAGGGCATTAAACAAAAGGATTTTGGGAGGTATTTATCAATTTCTAGTGAAATTAGGGGTATCCTTTAATATCCCATGAATGCATGTGTTATGTCACAAGTACATTGAGTGAAAACCCCATGATTCATGACCTATATTGACTAATTTTGAATATCAATGAACATAGATTAACATAATCCAATTGACATAATGAACCACTAACCCTTGTTCATGGTTAATCATCATTAACCAAACTTATGATAGTTGATCATCTTAATTATATTGAACATATTAACCATACTAACTATGGTTGATCATCATTGACCATATTAATCATGGTTGACCATAGCCATATTGACCCACTATCCTCTAATCCTTAACCCCCTAACCCACTAAGGCCATGTTCCACTAACCTACTAGCCACTAACCCATTAACCCATTAACCACCTAACGTAGTAATCCCCTAGTTCATAAACATCCTAACCCACTAATCCTAATAACCCAGTAACCCATGAACCCCGTGAACCATATTAATAATTATTGGCCATGGTTGACCATCTTTATTAAATAGACCATATTAATCATAATGACCACAATAACTTAGTAAATCCCAACCCCCTAAAGTAATAACCTCCTTACTCAATAGCCTTAATAACCTACTTGCGATTGTTGAATACCATTTACCATATTGACCGTGGTTAATCCATAATCCCTTGAGCCTCCTAATGATTTGACCCTGCTAACCTCTAACCATAAGTTTCTAATGTTGAAAAATCTTAATCCCCAACACCTAGATAAATTACTACCTTGTTTTTTTCCTTGTTGATAATTAAATTACAACATACATAATAAAATATAATGGATGGAAATAAATAAAACAACAGAAGAAAAATAGAAACCAAACTTCACACAACACATAAATTCTACCTTTCAAACCAACTTTTCATTAAACAATGACTCCAATATTACAAGGGATCCCAAACTTGGAAATCTTCCATTGAGAATAGATATAGAAAAATATAGCCAACACCTGCAACCCAACCCCTCTGCCCTTCCTGTATAGTTTTGCACCAACATCCTATATGATATGTACATCCCTTGTATGACATGTACAATGTGTATGCATGTGCCTATTTATTATGCATTGTGTGTATGTACACACCCCCAACTAGTTGTTTGACGCGTATGTATGTGCCCTAGACCACCTGTCCAACATGTATTTACATGTCCAGGAACACCTATCCGACGTGTATCTACGTGCCCTGGGAGATAGGCTTCGTGCGTAGTATGTTGTCTGCTACTCTGTATGACTTGATTTGTGACTGTACCTATTGTTTATCTACTTCCCAGATCTGTCTGTTGCTGTCCACTATCTTCTCTTTTCCTTTGGATAGAACTGATCTCTAGATGAAAGTCCTTCTTCACCCTTGTTGAGATCTCCTTGAGAAAAAGTCCTTGATTGCTCTCTCTATGAGTCACTGAATCCAAATATATGTCCAAGGATTGTGTCTTCTCCTCTCACCTTGGCTGCATTTTATAATATTGATTTATACCATAACCCTACTCTCCAAAGTGATCAATGGTTGAGATTATATCTCAACTCACTTTAGATCAATGGCTAAGAATCATTTAATTCACTAATGCCAAAACTTAGGAATTTCATTAAATTAAACTCAATTAATTATAAAAAAGTCATTCACTTTAATAATTCCTTTAATTAAGGTGAATTTCCAAAGTTTTAAGAGGTATTAATGATGACTTCCTCATGTTAGACACAAACCAATGTGGAAGTACCTCCCTCATGCTACTAACATCAACACTCCCTCTTAGTGAGGAAGGTACTTCTCGAAGAGCCACCTAGAACTAGTTTTCCCTTCGGTCTTGGCACAATGTCACACACATCATTATGCACCAAGGCATCTTGTTTTACCTACCGATCTATTTCCTCTTCAATGAAATTAATCATCAGTATCCCAAAGTTCAGAAACTTCTTCGAACACCTTCTCTCACTAAATGTGTTCTTAGGAGCCTCAACTTGCTCCCGAGCATCCGTCAATTTCAATTTAAACCAACTAGGTCTCTTGATAGAGATGGAAGGGGATAAATCCTCCTCCCCACCTAAAGGTTGACTCCATGAACTGGAAGTCTCTGTTAATTTCCTATAAGTCAACAACCAGAATATTATGCCAGTAATTTTATTAACCAAAATTTAATCAATGTTGATATAAACTCAAAAAACTATGCATAATTATTGTAGTTAAGTTATTTAACCAAAATAACAACATAAGCTCATACAAAAAACCAAACACATAAAATGGAAAACACTGGAAATACCCTAGAAACCCTATTGTGGGGAAAACTATCAAAGAGGGGCTTCTATTATGAGATTTCAAGATAATTATAACAACAAAAAATAAAAAAATTCTTATAGAAATTTTCTTAGGAAGTTTCCTCACTCACTCAACAAAAACAACCTAGCAAACTCAATCTTCTTTTTCGGCCTTGAAAAATTAGGCCTCCTGAAATCTATTGTATGTGGCCTGAGTTTGACCTCTCTCTAATGCCCAGTATGGCCTTGGTTCATCTTGCACTGGTTGTCCAAGTTTGGCCCAAAACTCGCCCTCTTCCTCAGCTGCTTACCCTCTCCTTCTTTTACCCAAGCACCTTCTTCCTCTTCCCACAAATGAGAATGTGTGTTCCTCTCACCCTCAACCCTTCTATTTATCTCTCTAATTCACTTTTTCAAGAGACTTCTAGAAGCCTCCAAAAATACACTTTTGTGAATTATTACTCTATGAAAAGTGACTTTTTCATAAATTTGAGAAAAAAGTCATTTTAGTGACTTTTTAATTTCACCTAAGTTAAAACTTAGGATAAAATAAATAAAGATGATCTGGTTATTTAATGTGTCCATCAACATTCCTAGGACACTTATGCCCATTCTGAGACACCTACCGAGCTAAAAAACTAACACTCCCTCTTAGCAAGGGAGGTGTCTCCACCTGGATCAATATCTGAGCCCATCAAATCTGGTGTTGTTGTAGATACTCCCTCTGAACTAGAAGTCATCCCAGCTACCTTCGTTGCACTCTAATCTGATGTCCTGCTCAACTCTTCCTTCAATGTCAGGTCATACTAGCTAATAGATTTGGTAGTCTTGGATGAATCCACTCCTCCATAAGACTCTACCACTGACATTGATCTATGATCCAAGATCCCCTTGGACCCCACTACAGGTTTTCCCAACACCTTGTACATCATACCCTCTCTGATGCCAAGTCTCACTGCTGCATCCTGGGTATCTCTCCCTCTACACGTATGATCACTTTTCTATCCTCGAACATCATTGATTACCCCATATCCTCTAGAGCTTCCACAAAGAGAAAATTGACCTTCAACTCTAGAACATACATCACCTCGACCACCTCTAGAGAAACACCTGACTCTAGCTGGAATATGACGCATCCAACCCCTTTCACTACATGCATGGTGTTGACCCCACTATCCACATGCGATTATGAGCCCATCTCTGAAACACTAAGGAACATCGACCTCATTCTCATCATATGGCGAGATGATCCACTATCCACAAACCATACCCCATTGTCCTCCAACTTTGAAACATTATTGCTTGAAAGAGAAGCAACCAGAGAAAATTCATCCTCTAATTTCTCTGCAAACACATCCATCTCTATAGATGTTGTGGCTGCAACCTCTGCCTCCTCCTCCTTCTTCTTCTTGGGACACTAGCTGGCATAATGGCTAGTCTTGTGACATGAAAAACATTTCACTTTTCCTATGTCTCTGGATCCTCTCGCTCCACTTCCCTTCTTTGCATGAAGAGACACATTATCTTCCTCTTGTCTCTTTGGTTGGCTAGCATGAGTGGCATCAAATATAAAATCCTCCTGGGTGAAGTCATCCCACAATATTTCCTAATCAGTGAGCTTCTCTCGAGCCACCACTCCACGTACAAATAATTGCCACTGCTTGGTGAGGCCATTCAAGGTTGTCCTCACCAACTCAGTCTTGTCCACTACCTCTTCCACAACTACTAGTTCATATTTGATCTGAGTCAACTTTGTGAGGTAAGTGACCACCGACTCTCCCTTGGCCATCTTCGTTATTCTCTGTTTCTCTTTGAGTAGCATCTTCTTGCTCTGGTTGTCATACTAGTACAACTTCCCTAGGGCCTCCCATATGTCCTTCACTATCTTCTTTCCATACAAATGAGGAATAATGTGGTCCTTAACTCCATCCACAATTATCCTCGTGGCCTTGACATATTTATTGTTGTGAGATGCTACATGTACTGGATCAGCAGGGGCTGCCACTTTTCCTTCAATAATTTCCAACAGTCCATTCTGCTCTAGTACCAAGCCAAAACTCTCCCTCCAAGGACAAATATTTGAGGCACCATCCAACCTGTCCTCAAACCTTAAGCCTACACTAGCAATTTGAGTCTGCTGCTATGTTTCCCACACACTTATGGTCACACATCCTCCTTTGTTGATTAACTCCCTAGTCTGCACAACAAAGTATCTTGTATCCTTCGGTACTCAGAGGGTGATATTTGATATCATGTTAATTTCCTATAACTCATCAACTAGAACATTATGTCAATAATTTTATCTAACCAAAATTTAATCAATGTTGATATAAACTTAGAAAACTATGCATAAATATTAAAATTGAATTATTTAACCAAAATAGCAATAGAAGCACATACAAAAAATCTAAACACATAAAATGGACAACACCATAAATACCCTGGAAACTCCAGTGCGGGGAAAACAAACAAAGAAGGGATTCTATTATGAGATTTCAAGAGAGTTTACGACAACAGAAAATCAGAAATTTCTTATAGAAATTTTCTCAACAAGTTTCCTCACTTGTTTAGAAAAACCAACCCAACAAACTAAGCTTGCTTTTTCGGCCATAAAAAATCAACCTCTTGAAATCTATTGTATGTGGCCTGAGTTTGGCCTCTCTCTGTTTCCTAGTATGGCCTTGGTTCAACCTCCAATGGCTACCTAAGTATAGCCCAAAACTCGCCCTCTTCCTTAGCTTCTTTCCCTCTCCTCTTGCCCAAGCACCCTATTCCTCTTCTGAAAAATGAGAATGTGTGTTCCTCTCATCCTCAACCCTTATATTTATATCTCTAATTCAATTTTTCAAGAGACTTCTAGAAGCCTCCAAAAATACACTTTTGTGAATTATTAATTTCTGAAAAGTGACTTTTTCATAAATATGAGAAGAAAGTCATTTAAATGACTCTTAATTTTTTCCTAAGTTAAAACTTAGGATGAAATAAATAAAGTTGATCTAGGTATTTAATGTGTCCATCAACATTCCTAGGAAACTTAGGCCCATGCTGAGAAACCTACAGCGCTACAAAACTAACAGTCTCTTAACTTTGATCTCCATCTAGAACCTTCTTCTCCTCGTCCTTTGTAGCCAACATTGGTCCATTTACATATGAATGGATAAGATCCAATATCCCCTTGGACATCCAAATAGGTATTCCCTGCAACTTGTATAACTTGCCCTCTCTAACACCAATGATCACTATTGTGTCAAGGCTAGCTACCTATGGATGTATGAGTACTTTCCCTTTCTTGAACATGAAGAAAACCCCCTTCCCTCCAAAATTGATACCGAGAGAAACTTCTTCTTTAGTTATGGTACATAAAGCACATCCTGGGCCTCAAATGAACCACCTGACTCAAGTTGGAACAAGATAGTTCCCTCCCCCTTCAATGCATACTTGGCATTGTCACCAAGCTCCACATGGGTTCCTAATTTGTTCTCCATTAGACTGTTGAATAACTCTTATGCTTCCATCATATGATAAGATACACCACTATCCAAGTACCAAGCACTCCTTGTGTTGGTGCTAGTAGAGAGGTAGGAGACCAGTGAGAATTCCTTCTCAAAATTCACTACAAAATCATCAATCTATGTCCATTGATGTTTTTAACTACATCTTCCCTTGCCCCTTCTTCTTCTCTAGACACTGATATGAATAATGCCCAGTCATGTGGCATATGAAGCACTTGATTTTATTCAAGTCCTTCTTCCCCTATTTTGAGGTTTCCTCCTCATTGTTACCCTTGATACCTTTTCCTTTTATCTTCTTGGCATGACAAACTAGAGCCAGGTTCTCCTCTACATATTCTTTCTCATGAGATTTATTCTCCTCCCGAGTCTCTTCCTAGATGCAATCATCCCAAATCCCTTGCCAATATATAAATTTCTCCCTAGCCCAGACTCCCTTGAAAAATGGCTCCCATGACTTGGTGAAACCATTCAGTGCCACATTCACAAGTTCTATGTCATCCACTTTCTCCCCAATGGCTATAAGTTTATCACATGTCTAGGTGATATTCATGAAGTAACTGGTAACATTATCAGTACTTGACATATGAATGGATCTAAGATTGTTTCTCAATATCATATTTCTATTCAATTTGTCACTCTGGAACAAATCCACCAGAGCCTTAAACATCTCTCTGGTCAAATGCTTCTCTGCCACGTGAGGGATCAAATGATCGTTTACCACATCCAATATCACTCTCTGGGATTTGATGTCCTTCTTCTCGAGAGCATTCTTCTCTGCAACATCTGTTCATGTAGGGACACCCTTCTCTGTAATCTCCCAAAGTCATGTTCCTTCAAAATTAAGGTTACCCTTGCCTTCCAAGACAAAAAGTTAGATGCTCCATCCATAAGTATTCAAACCTAAGACTAGATGCTTCCATTACTATGTTTGAAAAAAAAAAAATTGTCATGTTCTTATTCCTTCAATCACCCACAATAATTTCACTACTAAAACTACCCCTTTACAGCCCTATACGCGCCCTGCAAGCTTGAGCAATGTGTATGTTCTGTCCTTTCTCTTTTGTATCCTACATATATATGTTCTTTGTACTTCTGTCACTTGCGTATGTATGTACCTGCGACTATAGTAGCCTGCATATGTACACTCCATGGCTTGTTGATCTACAAAACAAATGTTTTTGTTGTACAATTACTTCACAAAACATTTTCCTTTGATTTATGACTGCTAGTTTACAAATCTACTTAGATCTCCTTACAAATCTAACAGATTTGTTGCAAACTATTGTGGATCGGTGTTTTGGTCCCTTAAGCACCCACTGTTTTAAATAATATCTAATGGATCTAGTGTTGTAAACTATTGTGTAACCTTAAATTTGTCTCCCTCTCAGAGTGAGATCTCTTATACCATGTTGAAAAATTTCAATCTCCAACACCTGGATAAATTACTATGTTGTTTTTTTCCTTGCTGATAACTAAATTACAACACAAAGAATAAAATATATTGGATGAAAATAAATAAATAAATAGAAACAAAATATAAACCAAACTTCACACAACACATAAATTCTACCCTTCAAATCAAATTTTCATTAAATAATGATTCCAGGCTTACAAGGGCTACCAAGATGGGAAATATTCCCACTGAGAATAGAAACAGAAAAATAGAACCAACAACTGCGGCCCAACACTTCTTCCTTTCTAGTATGACTATGCATCAACATCATGTACAATATATATGCACCCTGTACGACCTATACAACATGTATGTAAGTGCATGTGTCTTTTGCACTACATGTATGTATGTGCCCCCGAATACTTGTCCTACAAATATGTACGCACCCTGGACCACTTGTCCAACGTGTATGTATGATCCTTGGAACACTTTTATGACACATATGTACGTTCCTTGAGCTATATGATCCATGCATACAACACTATCTATGGCTCTGTACGATCTAATGTATGGTTGTCCCTGTTGTTGATCTATTGCCAAGATATATTTTCTACTACTCACTAGATTCTCTTCTCCTTTGGACTGAAATGATCTCTAGATGAAAGGCCTTCTTCACCCTTGTTGAGATCTCCTTGAGAAAAAGTCCTTATTTTCTCTCTCTATGAGTCACTAACTCCAAATTGATGACCAAGGAATGTCTCTTCTCCTCTCACCTTGGCTTCATTTTATAATATTGATTTATACCCTAACCCTAATCTCTAAAGTGATCAACGATTGAGATTAGATTTCACCTCACTTGAGATCAATAGATAAGATTCGTTTAATTAACAAATTTGAAAACTTAGGCATTTCATTAAATTAAAATCAATTAATTATAAAAATACATTCACTTTAATAATTCCTTTAATTAAGGTGAATTTCCAAAATTCTTAGAGGTATTAATGGAAACTTCCACATGTTAGACACAAACCAATGTGGAAGTACCTTCTCGATGCTACAATCGTGAACATATAACCCACTAATACCCCAACTCACTTACCGTGAGGAGTCACACCCAATATCACTCTAACCCACTAACCCTCTAGCACTTACACTAGCCATGAAGGATCACCCAGTAAAAACATTTCAAGCACATGCATTCATTGAGTTATAAAAAAATACACCTATATTTAAAATTTATTGTGTCCTTTTACTTCTCCCATTCCCTAATTTAAACTCTATTTATAATTATTAGGTTGAGGTAGGTCTTTCACTCTCCCCACCTATGTTCAAATCCCCGATGAGACCTTGGCCCATTGTGATAAGTATTGAAGAATAAGCACCCCCCATGAGTTGGAGTCCCATCGCAGGTGTGTTTCTATATGTCTCAGTCCTTGCTAAGTCATAAGTTTCAGGCTAAGCGTTGGCTTGTGGGCTATTGACACTAACATAGGGTTTATAGTGGAAACCATCCAGGTGGGTAGCTCCTTGCGGGCTATTGAAATTGGCTTAGGGTTTATAGTGGAAGCCATCCACTTGGGCCTTTCCCAGGTAATATTGGTGCCTTTCCCAAGTAATCCCAAATAGTTATTGATTTCCCTAGACTAAAAAAACAAAAACAAAAAAAACAATTTATAATTAATAATAACTCTTATTAGAACTTTTTCCATTTATTGAAGAAAACCTTTTTATAGTTTCTTTGGGTTTAATCTCCCCTTGACAAATTATTTGTAGATTAGTGGATTGTCTTAGTGAAATACAAGGTAAGGCTTTGTTGATGTGAAACACACAAACATGCTAATTTTCCATGGTTTTCTCCAAAAAACAATTTGCCAATTTCCATTTTTTCTAAAAATGATTCGCCCAAATTCCATAGAATAAAATTATTTACCTTCAAATCGCTAAAATTTTATAGAAACTATATAAAATCCTTAGAAATTTGAATATTTTTACAAAATTATCGCCAAAAATTTTACATTTTGCATATTAAGGTCTCGTAAGATTAGTCCAAGTTTCTACATTTTAATATAAATTTCCATCCTTCAAATCGTCCCTGGAGTTTCTACCTACAAGAGATTGAACCTTTGTTGATTTCAACCACAGGGTCCTCATTGAAAATAGGAGATGTTTTGTGAACTATTGTTATAGAAAGTTTTGCCTCACCCCATGCAACTTGCTCAGAGGGCCTTTCCATTTCCCTATGCAAAATTGAAGTCCCCTTTTGCACTTCCCAGAGCCAAAAATTCATATTTTTCCGAAAATATGTGCCCTACCAGTTAGAATGCATGCGTATACGCAGGTTGCACCACTACAACCCACGTGCATCGATTTTGGTGCTCAAAATTAAAAATTGTGTCGGGTTTCCATGTCACGTCATGAGATCCATGATCCTTGACCTTCCATATACTAGAAACATTTTGAATCGACCCTTGAGTTCCATTTGAAGGCTATAAATTGAGCCATATCCAAGCCGTGGAAGAGGAGATAATTCAACTTTTGAGAGTAAATATACTCTGGAGAAATTTTCACTTCACATTGAGTTTGCATCCCTTTGTCCTTTAAAGTCTGAACACATTGTTCAACCCCCAAGCTCTTCCCTCTTTCATGGAGAACCTCATTGTCTCTCTTATATGAGCTTTCCTTTGGTGGAGGATTAAAGTGGTGGAGGCCCAGCTAGAAGGGACTTAGTTTCTTGGTTTCGAGACATGCCGACATAGAAGTTTGTCACTTATACACTTTTGTTGATCATTTTTTAATAGAAATACTCTTTTCTCATCCAATTGATATCTTGCAAATATTTGAATTATATTCCATGGGTATATTTGTTATGGATGTTAATGGATTATTCTATTGTATGTGCTAACATTATATATTATCACCACATGCTTGAGTATCTTGGTCTTTGAAGACAAGTTGCAGGTATAAATATTTGAGTTGTGTGCTCAATGGTGGTCTTCATCGAATATCTGGACAAGGCAGGCTCTTTATCTTGTCTTGTTAGCATTTTCATTTATATAGCATACTTGATATTAGAGTTGATTTCTGCCGTCATTCTGTCTATTGTGGTTTACCCCATGCCATAGAGTGATTTTCCTCATAACAGAATTGGCGACCATACTGGGGATTCAATCTTCTTTTTTGGGGGTTTGGAGTGGTTTTCTCCTTAGATTGCTCACTGTTAGCCTGAGTTTCCATGTCACCTGATTGCTTAGAAACCTATTTTTACTTTGCATCTGAGTTTCTTGGCTTAACCCTTGCCCAATTAGTTTTTTAATACATATAGTGGGTTTTCCCTTGACAAACGTGTACATATGCGAGATTTCTTTCTATAGGGTGCGTACATACGCGAGTTTTTCTAAAAAAATCATGTACATAAATTTTTTAATCTTACTTGTTGAGTTTGGTGTTTGTTGGGTGAGTTTTTATGGTTGTTGAGTCTTCTTGGGTCTCTGTCCTAACTGTTGAGTGCTTGCAGAGTGATAGGAAACATTTTTATTGTTGAAATTTTAGGCGTTTTTCTTTCTCATGATATTTTTCATTGGTTGTCCTTGCATCTTGGTCCGAGTATTTTCTCCTTGGTATCCTACTTGGCTTGTCTCTTTTTGCTTGCAGTAGGGTTTCTATATCAAGCTGTTATTCAGTCCATGCATTTTCATTTCTTTATATTGAAAATACAAAAAAAAATACATTTTGCATTTTGGCATTTGCTCTTTTGGTTGTTTAGTATTGATCTTGACATATATGGAAAGATTGCATCTTAATGAAATTGCAGAATTGAATTGAAAGTTGCATTTTAAAAGCTTACCATCTTTTGAGAATTTAAGATTAGGACTTAGCACTTTGTTTATATTCATTTCTTTGATATGATGAGTCATAACATCATCAATTTCATGACCACATCTATTGAGTAAACAAAGCCATCAAAAGTAAAGTTGATTAATTAAAATTGATTAGAAACGATTTCCTTTTTCAGAGTTAACAAACAAGCATAGGATATAGGGCCTTGGAATAGGATTTTGTGAGTAAACTTCTCCAAGGCTCTTAAACTCAACATATGTGTCTGATCAGGGAGTGGTGAAATCCATTGTGTAATTAGTGACGTCAGGATGCTTCGCTCGTACCGGAGTTAAGAACGAGGTTGAGCGAAGTTTGTTGTAGAGATAACCCTCTAATACCTTCTTATCGTTAGAGATATTTCTGGGGATCTATTCATATTTGGGGGTCTTTCTAGTATATTTACCTCCATGAGAGGCGGTGCTTTCAAGATTTTGGGATTTGTCTCCCTACCCATATGGTGGACCCGACTTACGACTATTCTCCTGTTCTTTGGTTATATCATGGTGGCTCTAGTTGATTGTCATAGGTTACTTGCAGGGGTTATTCTGCAGGTACCCTGAGTCAGATAAGGGTTAGACAACACACAACCTTTATGGAGGATTGCCTCTTCAAGGGGATCTGACTGACTGCGTTGTTAAGCTCACGATAGCCCTTATAATTAATTTTGATACCTCCAATATTTTGAAGGGAGTCTCAAGCCCCTCTTGGGTGGGACATACCTAATTTAGTGAGGAAGGCCCCTTTTCATCCAATATATCCTTTTTTTGTACATTGGCCTTTTTCCTTTACTATGGTGTTCTCTCTGATTATTAATTAGCCTTAGGATTTTGTATTGCATCGTAAGTTTTTATTTCTATGGTTAGTGGAGCTCTCGTGACTCTCTCAGTCAACGCTACCCAACCCATGGTCCTTGCTCATTCTATGGGGATGAATCCTTTTGTATTTACGAGTGGTACGCTGAATCATGATACTCAACCAATACCTTGGGCCTCTAATCATTTTTCTCTTGGTATGCCAGACACGTCTTCACATTTTTGGGTCTAGAGGCATGAAACCTCCTTATTCTCCCTTTTCGTTTGGTGGGATTCATATCCCTCAACCAACTCTTATGGTAGGAGGTTGGAATCTTCCTTCCTATGGATCCAATCCTAGCTTCACTTTTCCAGGATCAAGTGCTCAAATGCACGATGATTCTACTTATTACATCTCATCCATCTATCCTTCTTTTGTTATGCCGGTTCCTATGAACTCTTTTCCCATGGCGGACCTTAGTCTATCCTTTGATGTTTCATTTGGGGGGAGTCAATTTTATAGTATGGGTAACCCCCTTCACAAATTTCCTTCATATGGGGGAAACATATATCCTCACATGAGTAAACATTGTCATGTCATTTTCTCTTTGCAAGCGAATTCCTCGGTGACGATGCCCTTACAACCCTTTATGAATCAGTTTGTAGGAGGATAATATCCTGCTGGACAGGGCTATGGTGTATACCAGAACCCTTCCTAGCCTACAGTTTCTCAAAACCAGTCTTTCTCGGAAGATTGGTCTCAAATGCTGCAACTAGTCACTGCTAGTCATACTGGAAACACAAGTCCAAGAATTGCAATTCATACTGAAATTATATCACCAACCTTTGTTAGTCATGTTGGATATTGGTCAACAACGTCTACAAGTCATGTTGAAGACCAAAAACCAGCCGCTACAAGCCATGCCTGGGGCACAACTCTAGTCACTGCTAGTCACACTGCACATACATCACCAACCTTTGCTAGCCATGTTGGGGATTCATCACCAACCTCTGCTAGTCATGTTGGGAATTCATCACCAACCTCTGCAAGTCATGTTGGAGATCTGATACTAGCCTCTACAAGTCATGCTGGGAGCATGTCACCAACCACTACAAGTCATGTTGGGGGCATTCATATGATTGAGAAGCCTAGACGTATAAGACATAAGCCCAAGTTCCTTTGTAGGGTTTTCAAAGGAGATCACCTTACTCATTTGTTCCTTGCTACTGTTGTGGTACAATAAGTGTGGTACTTTCCTGGGGGCTCTTCAGGTTCTGAGTCGTCTTTGGTTTCCCAACATTCTAGTCCTTATTTGGTTGATACAATGGTCATGTCAATGAAATCTTCAGCTGACACCCCTCTTATTTTAGGGGGTGATGCGTCTCTGGACCTTGTTGTCTCGCATTTTGTTCAACCAACGGTCGTGTTGATGTAATCTTTGATCGACACCACTCCTATTTTTGGGGGTTATGTGTCTCTTAACCTTGTTGTATTGCATCCTATTCAACCAATGGTTAAAGAAGCGGTCATGCCGATGAAATATTCAGTTGATCCCACTCTTCTCTTGGAGAGTGACAAGTCTAAGGAAGTGACATTACCGATGCAATCTTCAGTTAATCCCACTCTTACTTTGGGTGGTTATGCATCTTTCGACCATGTCCTTATCATTTCTAGTCATGTACCTTCTGCACAAGGGAGAATTACATTCTTGCCGAGTATGGTCCCTCCAAGTCCTAGGATAGTTTCCTTTGATTGGAATGATATTCTAGAGCCTTACCTTCCTTCTTCTACACCCTTCTAGATAAGGGGCATTATTTGATATATTGTAGATAAATTCTCCTCTACAAGTATTTTATCCTCATCGGCTTGGAAATTTTTGGGTTTTCCCAAGCCTGTGTCAGCTATCTGTGAGTTGCTGACTTTTGACAGATGTCCTACACAGGAGCCTTGGCCTCCCCCATGATATGCTTCTTATAACAACATCCTCGAGTCTTGTTTAATCTCTTTTCCCACTCTCTCAAAAGAAAAAACATTAGCGAGTGAACTTGTCTCTTTTGCACTTGTTAAATGGATTTGAAAGGACGTGTGTTTGGTGTAAGTTTAACTCTTTTTCAGACTAAGTAGACTAATTTCGAAAAAGGAACACTCTAGTCAACAGTGGCTAGAATATTTCTCCTGGGTATTGTTTTATACTTTTTCGGGCCTAGGGGACTAAAATTACGAAAAAGGACAGTCTTTGGAGTTAAGTTGTAATTGCATTTCACTCCTTCTTGCAGTATTGAGCCTATTGTCGGTTCCCGCTTTCTCATTATAAGCCTATTACCTCAACAATTTGCATCACCAACCAAGAAGAGCCTTGTTTATATCCTTTGCAGCTTGACACCCTGTACCCTAAGAGGAGACATTCCATTGAGTTTCCACGCTCTTCATGCACCTCCTTGCATTGATCATAGGTACGTTCCATTGTTGGAACTAGTTTCTTACTTGTGACACTCATTTCCTCTATTGTATCATAACAATCATTTTCCTATGAAAAAATAAAAAAAGACGGGCGAGAAAAAAATATTATCTTATGTTGGAAGAAGTTTTGTCATCTTTGAATAGAGCATAAACTTTCGAGTCCACTTTTCATCCAAATTTTGTGTTTAGCACGACCTTAGGAGGCTGAGTTCGTTACTTAGATTTTGCTCCTCCAAATGGTTATTCTTCTAGTCCTTATGGAGAGTTTGATTGATGCCTCTTGAATCACAAAGTTTCATCATCAACTCTATGCTTCCAGAGTCCTCCATATGTCTCATGCTCTTGTTCAAAGGAATTCTATAAGCCTGTGTTGGCCATTCCTCAGAAGTCTTGGCTTTGCATGTCAACCATACCCTTAGTGTGTCTCAGAGTTACATGAAACTGTAGTCCTACTGTGCACCCTGGTCCTACTTTCATTATGGGTAGGTAACCTTGAACCTAGCAGTTGACATCTCCTCATTGGTCACTGACTGGGGGGTTTCCCTTGCATTTGACGGAAATAGATATATCTCACATTGGAATTTGTGCAGTGTCTTCGATGCCATTAGCCTTATTGGTGGTTTCCTTACCTTTGTCGACAATATTCCTTATTGGATGCTATTCATAGGGTTTTTTTCGTGCACTACTTGTATCTAGTGCATGCAAAAGACACACATGGTCATTGGTTTATGAACATATTCATTGTTAGAGTTCCTCCAAATCATCAAGATATTTCTTTATAATTCATGTTGAATGATGAGAGATGCCTTAATGCTCTCCTTTCAACGAGTCTCCTTCCATCAACTTCAACTCATCTATTATGGAAATGAGGCCTAGAGTCCTATGAGTACCTAGAGGCTTGCAGTCATCAGTGACAGGTTCTCTTGCCATCGAAAGTTGGGAATACATCAATGCCTCCTGATCGATGGATTCTTCAAGTGTTTGACCTCAACACCTTTATTCACACTTGTAAGAATCCTCGATACCTACTTTCATTATTGGTAGGTTGTCTCGCGTTTGTGAACAGTATACCTTAATGATCTATAATAAAATGAAGTCTCATTGTGTTCGACCTCAACTCCTGTATTCACGTGATGTAGACTTGCACCTTTGGCAGATCATGTAGAAGACATGAAGACATCAATTTATAGTAGAAACTTTCCTGAGATGTTGCTATCATTCATTGGACCAATACCTATATGAATTCAGTGATCATGGGAGATCAAATTGTACTCCATTGTATACATATATCTTCAGATTGATGTTGAGACTAGTTTCCACTGGGCCTTGTTCGTGACTATAATAGACTATGGCATGTGTCTACTTTGTATTGCCTATTCATGGCCATGAACAACTATTTGGTATATTTCCACATGGATCTGTAGTGTAATTCAAATTGGGAGCCATGTGTACAAAGTCATCATGGATTTTAATATTCTCATGAGAAACTATTTTTTCTAGTTGAGTCTCCATTACTCCACTTCTAGGAATTATAATGTATTTCGGCCATCGCAGATACTCCTCTGACCTCACACATTAGGGGGCATATGTTATAGCAAGTTTTTCCTCACCCCATGCAACTTGATCATAGGGCCTTTCCATTTCCCTATGTAGACTTGAAGTCCCCTTTTTCACTTCCTAGAACTAAAAAATAATATTTTTCCACATATACATGCCCTACCAGTTAGACAACATGTGTATACGCAGGTTGCACCACTACAGCTTGTGTACATCGATTTTGGTTCTCAAAATTAAAAATTGTGTCGGGTTTCCATGTCACATCACAAGATCCATGATCCTTGACCTTGCACATAATGAAAACATTCCGATTCGGCCCTTCAGTTCCATTTGAAGGCTATAAATTGAGCCATATCCAAGCCGTGGAAGAGGAGAGAATTCAACATTTGAGAGAAAAGATACTCTGGAGAAATTTTCACTTCACATTGAGTCTGCAAACCTTTTTCCTTTAAAGTTTGAACACATTGTTCAACACCCAAGCTCTTCCCTCTTTGATGGAGAACCTCATTGTATCTCTTATATGAGCTTACCTTTAGTGGAGGATTGAAGTGGTGGAGGCCCAACTGGAAGGGACTTCGTTTCTCGGTTCCAAGACATACCGACCGGAACTATTCAAAGAGACAGTGGCTAAAGAGTGATGCAAAGTTGGCCTTATGGAGTCATGGTCATGATAGGGTGTGATCAAGACAAGTAATCGTGGATGTTATGCATCTACGTTTGGGTGGAACATGGTTGTTTCATTTGTTTTCCCAGCATAAATGTTTCAGATATGTATCTTAATTGTTTACTTTTCATTCTTCTGAAGTATATATATATATATATATATATATATATATATATATATAAGTAATGATCTATATAGGTGTACCTCATGGCCATAATAGATTGGTTGATTTACATGCTATTTAGATATATGTTAGTATATTCTTGTTGGATTTGAATTTATTTTAACTTAAAAAATCTATATGTAGGCTACATAGTGGATCTACATAGATAATTGTGTAGTTATTAAAGCTATATAGGCTCCTTGTGGAGATATATCAACATGAAACTAACTACTTCAGGAAAGGAAAAACAAATGAAATAAAATGATTAGATTGCACCTAAGATAATACTAAGTAAACTATATATGTCCTACTTCTTCCTTTATATTGTCTCTAGAACTAGTGGAGTGAAGAAATACTCATGCGATCATAATTGAGTACAAAAACAGGTGAATTAAAATTCCCATATATATATATATATGAAAATGGTTATCTGATACAATAGATCTTAGAGATCATTATGGAAAATTTCATATATGCGGTTTGATAGGCCATTGTTGTATACAAGGCCTTGTAGATATCTTCCAAGTAAAAATATAAATACAGACGGGGTTAAACATGCCCGAATAAATTTTGTTAACTTTCAAAGAATAAAATAATCAACATCGTCTATCTATAGCAGATCTAAGAAAACACAAATCTCTTGTTCGATTTTTGGGAGAGAATCCCAGTAAGAAGCCAGTTTTGATGGAATCCAAGTACCTTTTTGTTATAGGAAAGTCTCCTCTCTCAGAATTAGAACCATACGAACTTTAACCTACAAAGGGGAAAACTAGAATATTATTGTCTCCTTGAATTACTGGAAGGAAAGAGAAATAAAGAAAAAAAGGAAGAGTGTGACTTATCTCGGGCCTGGAATTAGTTCCGGTAATTTTCCTTTGTGAGTAAGTTAGTCTGCATTCTAGGAGGAGAAGGAGGCTTGTAAAATCCTGATGGGTTACCTCATAAGAAAAAGGGACCCATCATCAAAACTTGTATCCACCTAATTAAATTCAAAAGTACAACCATATATGAAAAACATAGGTCCTTTACATTTTCAGTTATTGATCAATCCATTACGTGCTTCGTGAGATCTTTTTAAATAATGCATTATCAAGAGAGAATTATAGCGAAACACATTACCTAAAGGATCAAACGAAGTGCAAAGAGTAATTACATAAAAAAAATTCAAAGAGTAATTACAGAAATGAAGTATAGAGAGTAATTACATAAAGAAATTACAGAGACTAATTACCAAGCGTAATTACAGAAATGAATAACAGAGAGTAATCACAGAGACTAATTACCAAGAGTAATTATAGAAAATAATTACAAAGAGTAATCAAAGAGACTAATTACCAAGAGTAATTACAGAAAATGAATTACATAGACTCATTACAAAGACTAAATTTACAGAGACAAAAATAGTAATTAAAAGGGGAAAAA
The DNA here is from genome assembly GCA_009831015.1 of Picea engelmannii. Lineage (NCBI taxonomy): Eukaryota > Viridiplantae > Streptophyta > Pinopsida > Pinales > Pinaceae > Picea > Picea engelmannii. The sequence continues at coordinate 103,413 of ML798235.1, read as the reverse complement.
CTATTAAATGTTTCCTACAGTTTAATCAGATTCCTTAACATAAGGAAATTGAATATCAAATGAAGTAATTACAGAGATAACGATAATTTTTTAAAGGATTCATATCTATCAGTGTTTCCTCACATAACACAGACAGATCCATTATTATAGGGAAATCAAAAGCCTATAAATAATTACAGAGACAATGATAGAATTTAAAGGAGTCATGCTTAACAAATGTTTCCACGCAGAACATATAGGTCCTGTAAAACTACATGAAATGCTAATTTTATTGCGTAGTTGTAAATACAACAAGCGTCGAGGGTTATGGTCAAGTATAGGAACAACAAGAGAACCTAGATAACAATTTCTACGGGTTAACTTGGAAAATTTGTTATCAAGCGGATTTGGGTATTGTCCCTTCACCATATTAAAGAGGAGATTGTATGAAAATAATCAAGAGTAAACTATTACATACAAAGAGCCTCCTTCCCTTGCACAAAACCTCCTCTCTGGAGCTTACAAAATCCCTTGACATGCGCATAATCTGAACAAATACAACAAAATGGAGTATAACTACCTACTATGGGTGGTGTTAAGACCTTCATGAATTAGGTAGGTATCAAAGGATTTATGGGTTATGTATGGAGTGTTGAAGAGAGATACAGGTCCTTGAAAGCTACTGATATCACCCATTACTTTTTAACTGTAAATCTTGCTCGGAAAGAAAATGAGTTAGAACAAATAATTCTCACAGAGGAAAACAAAAACATTCTACCCAGATTTATTTCGAAACAATTATCAATGCACAAAAGACTTACCTGGGTATTCTAAGCACATCGAATTTTTTACATGCATGTTGCTTCATATATCTACAACCAGGGCTAAAGCAGCATTGTGGAGGAAGTCTTAAAGAAAATAGGGTAAGGAGGTCGAATGAAATTAGCGTAATGGTTCCTTGAACCCATCATTCATAATGGAAGAGTGGCAGAGTACACCCCCCCCACTACCATGTGAAATCTGTGAAGTGGAGAGCCTGCATTGGTTAGATCCCTAGAGCATCAAAACCTGCAGGTACATGGTAGGTAAACTATTTATTAATATCCTATTACACCTTTAATGCGTTTTAAAGAACAGTGTCAGAAAATCCAAACACAATTTTGAATTTTCAACTGCCAAGTTCATAAAGAGCCCCATATCCCTTGCATCATGGGGTGGTGGAACTTAGGGATATCGTTAAGTTATGGTGTTACATGTGTTGGGGTTAGCCTAATCACTAACATGTTTATTTTCAACGTCTGGTTCCATAGTCGCGACCCTTGGGAAAATGCTTAGGTACGCTTGGTTAGGATTAATATGTCTCTTGTTTAGATTATAAAACAAATTTAAAATGTGATTAACCTTTATGCACTACAGAATAGCATAAAACAATATAAATTGTGGTTTGGGTTTTATTCCTTCTAGTTTAAGATTAAACTAATATGGAGGAGAAACCTTTATGCATTACAAGAATAGTATAATAATGAAATGAGAAGATATCATTATGGTTAGAGTAGTATTCCTCTCTTATGGATAGTTTTATTGACAAAGTTTTTAAGTTGAAATCAAAGTAATGAGTCGAGTAAGGATTGGTTGAAAAAATTGGTCGGATCTATATTGTCATTGACGATAAGAATAATAGTTCCCCCCCCTTCAAAAAAAAAATAATAGTAAAATTTTTGGGTACATTACACCAATCCATGATTTCCTTTATCTTTTCGGGGTGCACTGCCACTCCTTCAACTACGATTATGTGGCCTAAATACTGGATTTCTCCTTGGAAGAAATCATACTTGCTAAACTTTGCATACAGTTGGTGTTCTCGTAACACCTATAACACCATTCTAAGATGTTGTTCATGCTCCTCTCGGTTCTTGGAATACACCAAAATGTCATTCAAAAACACTAAGAAAAACTTGTCTAAATATTTGTTGAGCACACTATTCATCAAACACATGAATGTAGTTGGTGCATTTGTAAGCCCAAATGGAACCACAAAAAAATCACATTGCCCATACCTTTTCCTAAAGGTTGTATGGTGGATGTCCTCATCCTTGATTCTAACTTGGTGATATCTAGACCTTAGATCAATCTTTGAAAAATTGCATCTCCTCTGAGTTGATCAAAGAGATCATCTATCCTGGGAAAATGATATTTGTTCTTGATGGTCATCTTGTTCAATTTCCTATAATCGATGCATAGTCTCAAGGTACCATCTTTCTTCTTTACAAATAGGACTAGTTCTCCCCATGGAGACACACTCGGCATGATGTAACCCTTATCCAACATTTCTTTCAACTACACTTTCATCTCCACCAACTTTTGTGTGCTCATTCTGTAAGGCACTTTCGATGTTGGTACTGCTCTAGGAACAAGATCTATTGAAAAATCAAGATCTCTTTTCGAAGGAAATCTAGGCACCTCCTGTGGAAACACATCTCTAAACTCCCATAGTATTGGGTGATATTCAAATTTCATCTCCTTTATTTCTGTTGAGCCAAGAAATTGTATAGCATACAAGTGGCACCCTCTTATACTAACCTTCTTGGGTTGCAACACTGATATTTTTCTTATTGAAATTGGCTTCCTAATTCCTTGCAAAATCCTTGCATTGATTTTCTCATCTTCGCATTCCAAAATTTTCTCATAAAAATTTAATTTTTCCTTATGGGAAGCTAACCAATCCATACCCAACAACATGTCATATGAGCCTAGGGGTAGGATATTCAAAATCACCTAAGTCTATAGTCCATCCATTTCAATTCGACTTGCTTCAACTACCTCAACCACTTTTGATCCGAATTATTTTCGGCATGAAATGAGAGCGGAGATATAACACAGAAATATTTAGAGATATTGCAAGAGAGACAAAAATATAACAGAGATATAGTGGAAATAATAAGAGTCATAGATATACAGTAATACATGATTTCTATTAATGAAATAAATGTACAGATAATGTAAAAATACAGAGTGAAAGACTTGCTAGAATGGTGGCAGCTTATCTCTAAGAAGAGATGTGACAGCTACTCGCATTCAAAAGAAGATGATTATTACAATGAGGCTCTAAGGGCCTTTTTAACATAATTAAAATCCAAAACCCTAACCTCGGAAGATGAAAAGCCAAAAGTTTTGTGGGCCACGATGGGTGTAGTTGATACGTCAACTGCCCAGGGGCGTAACTTTTGCATACGATCTCTGTTTAGGGCACTCGATAGCTTGTTGGAAAGATCTATCTGAGGAATAAAACTTTTGGGTGAGAAACATCGATATATGATCCATGTTGCTCCCCGCTTTCTCAAAAAACATTGTTTAGGGCCTCAAAACGAGTTCAGAAGTTCAGGATCCAAAAAACTGCTAAAAATAGTAAATTACCAAAATTGCCAGAAAACTATTTTGAGCTAGTTGGAGAAGGTGGGTGGCCACCAATATCCACCTGAATCAATAATCCCTCCTTAGGAAGCAATGGTATCCATTGCATTGAGTTCCCGTGGGAGAGGGGAAAGCGATTGCTGAATCTGAATCTTGGAGAGTTATGTGCCTTGCTGGAGACATCGCGCTGCTTGGTTTGTTGAAGGTTGTCACGAACCTGTGGCTGGAAGGGTTGTACCTTTTTAACCAGTCTGGCTACATGATATGACTGTGTTCAAAACAAATCTTTTCACTTTGTTGCAACCTTGTCGACCTACTTCTGTTGGATAAAAGGTGCTTGGGCTAAGGCCGTAGTGGTTGCAATATCCTTCTGTTCACCTTTTGAACAGATTGTGAAAAATATAATTTTTTTAGTATGAGATACTACCTTGCAACAATTTTTATGTGGGACAATAGTCGGAATTACCTCTGGTATTCTGTAGAGATGACCCCCCAAAGTAACAATGACACTACGAGGTCGAGACTCATAAATAGCATGTCACTTCCACATATATGGTTGGCCCAAGAGAACATCACAGACATCCAGTGGGGAAAAATCACATAATACCTCATCCTTGAAGGGCTAGATGCCATATGACAATTGACATTGTTGGCTGACACAAAGATCTCGTCCTTGGCAAAGCCACCCAATGTTGTATGGTTGCGAGTGTGGTGTTGTTGACAATTCCAAATGTTTGACGACCTCTACTGAGATGAGGTTCTTATGGCTTCCGCTATCAACATTAAAATGCAGCGGGGTCCCCTTCACCCACATCTGTGAATGAAAAAGGTGCTCCCCCTCTTATGGATCTGTTGGTTCTTCTGGTTGAATTGATGTGGTCGTGACAATAGCAGTGGGGTTTGCGTCAATGATCTATCTTTTACCAATATTTTCAGAATCAGATTTTGAATCAGGGTTCGGCTCCTTGTCTTTGATCTCAACCACCGATAAACTTTTTTGAGTGACATTCATCGGTGTCGTGCCAGGGGATTTTGTGGAAATCACACCATTTTCCAGTGTCCTTCTTCGTCTTCCCTTGACCCTTCTTTTCTTGTGGCTTGGACTGGTTTTCAGGAGACTGTTTGTTAGGGTCGTCTTTCTCATACTTTGGTTGTTGAGGATTTGCAGACCTAAACTCTCATTTGTTTTGGTGCTTAAATTTCTTCTCAATTTTAACAGTATATCGATAAGTAGAACCAAGTGATGAGATGTCCAAAAAATCCATTTTAGTTTGGAAGTATTTGTGTAGAGCCCCACAGTATTTCAGAACCAAATGTCATTTGGAGTCTTTGATACCCAGCTTGGTGTGCAAGGTAGGGAAGGTATTGGTGAACTTTAGAACTACTTCTCCCTTCTCTTTCCGCAGTGTGGTCCATCTCATGTATTGGTCCTCATAGTTTCCAACAGGGTAATACTATTCCTTTACCGCATCCACAAAAAAAATCCCAAGTGGGCTCGACCCCATATATTCCAGAATCCTCTGTGGAAATTTTCTCCCAGAAAGTTTCCCACCAATGTTTGACATGGGGGAGAGATTTAAGGAGTTCGAAGGTGATATTTTCCCTGTCGAAAAAATGGTGAACAGAGAAATAGTCATCTAACATATTTAACCATTTTTCTAGGGCATCCACATCTATCTGACCTTCAAATATAGGAATATAAAAATTGACTTGTACCTTAAAAGGTGAGGTGCCTCCAAAGTGGTCGCTTGATGAATATGCATATGTTGCTATCGGCAAGCATTGAAGGATGTGGGAAAAATTCTCCATCATTTTGTCACTCTGTCGCGTGAGAGCTTGCTCAAGCAACAAATTGATAGGATCGTATGCTCTGTCGTTTTTCTTTTATTCTACCATGGAGAGTTTCTTGGGTGTGCGGGAGCGATTTTCTTCAAGAGAGACAAGCTCGAGACCCAACTTTCTATACTTAGACCTCGTCGGGGACATGCACTGAAAACGATCAAGAGCAGCCTGCTCTGATACCACTGATCCAAATTATTTTCGGCATGAAATGAGAGCGGAGATATAACACAGAAATACTTATAGATACTGCAAGAGAGACAAAAATATAAAACAGATATAGTGTAAATAACAAGAGTCATAGATATATAGTAATACACAATTTCTATTAATGAAATAAATGTATAGAGACTGTAAAAATACAGAGTGAAAGACTCGCTAGAATGGTGGCATCTTATCTCTGAGAAGAGATGTGACGGCTACTCGCATTCGAAAGAAGATGATTATTACAAAGATGTTCTAAGGGCCTTTTTAACATAAGTAAAATCCAAATCCCTAACCCTGGAAGATGAAAAGTCAAAAGGTTTGTAGGCCCCGATGGGGGTAGTTGATACGTCAACTTCCCAGGGGCGTAACTTTTGCATACGATCTTCGTTTGGGGCACTTGATAGCTCGTTGGAAAGATCTATCTGAGAAATAAAACTTTTGGGTGAGAAAAATCAATCTATGATCCATGTTGCTTCCCATTTTCTCAAAAAAATCGTTTAGGGCCTCAAAATGGCTTCGGAAGTTCAGGACCCGAAAAACTGCTAAAAATAGTAAATTACCAAAATTGCGAGAAAAATGTTTTGAGCCAGTTGGATAAGGTGGGTGGCCACCGATATCCACCTGGATCAATCCTCCCTCCTTAATAAGAAATGGTCTCCATTGCGTGGAGTTCCCGGGGGAGAGGGGAAATCGATTGTTGAATCTGAATCTTGGTGAGCTGCTTGCCTTGCTGGAGACGTCGCGCTGCTTGGTTTGTTGAAGGTTGTCACGAACATGTGGCTGGAAGGGTTGGAACTTTTTAACCGGTCTGTCTACATGAGATGACTATGTGCAGAAGGAATCATTGCACTTTGTTGCAACCTTGTCGACCTGCTTCTGTTGGATAGAAGGTGCTTGGGTCGAGGCTGTAGTGGTTGTAATATCCTTTTGTTCACCTTTTGAATAGATTGTGAAAAAGCTAAATTTTTTAGTATGAGATACTACCTTGCAACACTTTTTATGTGGGACAATAGTCAGAATTACCTCTAGTATTCTGTAGAGATGACCCCCCAAAGTAACAATGACACTACGGAGTCGAGACTCATAAATAACATGGCGCTTCCACATTTATGGTTGGCCCAAGAGAATATCACAGACATCCAGTAGGGTAACATCACATAATACCTCATCCTTGAAGGGTTGGATGCCGTATGAAAATTGACACTATTGGCTGACACGAAGATCTCGTCCTTAGCGAAGCCACCCGATGTTGTATGGTTATGTGTGTGGTGTTGTCGACAATCCCAAATATTTGACGACCTCTGTGGAGATGAGGTTCTTCTGGCTTCCGCTATCAAAAATAAAATGTAGTGGGGTCCCCTTCACCCACATCTATGAATGAAAAAGGTACTCCCCCTCTTTTGGATCTGTTGGTTCTTTTGGTTGAATTGTTGCGCTTGCGACAATAGCAGTGGGGTATGCATCGATGATCTGTCTTTTACCAGTATTTTCAGAATTAGATTATGAATTAGGGTTCTACACCTTGTCTTTGATCTCGACCACCAATAACTGTTTTTACTGACATTCATCGGTGTTGTGCCAAGGGATTTTGTGGAAATCACACTATTTTCCAGTGTCCTTCTTTGTCTTCCCATGACCCTTCTTTTCTTGTGGCTTGGACTGGTTTTTGGGAGACTGTTTGTTAGGGCCGTCTTTCTCATACTTTGGTTGTTGCTGATTTGCAGACCCAAAATCCTGTTTGTTCTGGTGCTTAAATTTCTTCTCGATTTTAACAACATATCGATAAGCAGAACTGAGTAATGAGATGTCTAGAAAATCCATTTCAGTTTGAATGTATCTATGTAGAGCCCCATGGTATTTCAGAACCAAATGTCTTTTGGAGTCTTTTATACCCATCTTGGTGCGCAAGGTATAGAAGTTATTGGTGAACTCTGGATCTGCTTGGCCCTTCTCTTACCGCAGTGTGGTCCATCTCATGTATTGGTCCTCATAGTTTCCAATAGGGTAATACTATTCCTTTACTGCATCCACAAAATAATCTCAAGTGGGCTCGGCCCCATATATTCCAGACTCCTCTGTGGAAATTTTCTCCCAGTAAGTTTCCCACCAATGTTTGACATGGGGGGGAGATTTAAGAAGTACGAAGGTGATATTTTCCCTATCGAAAAAATGGTGAACAGAGAAATAGCTGTCTAGCAGATTTAACCATTTGTCTAGGGCATCCGCATCTATTTGACCTTCAAATATAGGAATATCAAAATTGGATTGTACCTTAAAAGGCGATGTGCCTCCAAAGTGGTTGCTTGATGAATATACGCCTGTTTCTATTAGCAGGCGTTGAAGGATGTGGGAAAAATTCTCCATCATTTCGTGCCTCTGTCGTGTGAGAGCTTGCTCAAGCAACAGATCGATAGGATCGTCTACTCCATTGTTTTTCTTTTATTTTTCCATGGAAGGTTTCTTGGGCATGCGAGAGAAATTTTCTTCAAGAGAGACAAGCTCGAGACCCAACTTTCTATACTCAAACCTCGTCGGGGACATGCACTGAAAACGATCAAGAGCAGCATGATCTGATACCAATGATCCGTATTATTTTCAGAACGAAATGAGAGTGGAGATATAACACATAAATATTTAGAGATATTGCAAGAGATACAACAATATAACAAAGATATAGTGGAAATAACAAGAGTCACAGATATACAGTAATACATGATTTCTATTAATGAAATAAATGTACAGACACTGTAAAAATACAAAGTGAAAGACTTGCTAGAATGGTGGCAACTTATCTCTGAGAAGAGATGTGATAGCTACTCGCATTCGCAAGAAGATGATTATTACAATGAGGCTCTAAGGGCCTTTTTAACATAAGTAAAATAAAAAACCCTAACCTCGAAAGATGAAAAACCAAAAGGTTTGTGGGCCCTGATGGGGGTAGTCGATACGTCAACTTCCTAGGGGTGTAACTTTTGCATACGATCTCCATTTGGGTCACTCGATAGCTCGTTGGAAATATCTATCCGAGGACTACAAGTTTTGGGTGAGCATCATTGATCTATGATCCATGTTGCTCCCCGTGTTCTCAAAAAACATCGTTTAGGGCCTCAAAATGGCTCTGGAAGTTCAGGACCCGAAAAACGGCTAAAAATAGTAAATTACCAAAATTGCTAGAAAATTGTTTTGAGCCAGTTGGAGAAGGAGGTTGGCCATTGATATCCACCTGGATCAATCCTCCCTCCTTAGAAAGAAATGGTCTCCATTTCATTGAGTTCCCAGGGGAGAGGGGAAAGTGATTTGTGAATCTGAATCTTGGTGAGCTGCTTACCTTGCTAGAGACGTCACACTGCTTGGTTTGTTGAAGGTTGTCACGAACCTGTGGCTGGAAGGGTTGGAAATTTTTAACTAGTCTGGCTACATGAGATGACTATGTGCAGAAGGAATATTTGCACTTTTTTGCAACCTTATCGACCTGCTTCTGTTAGATAGAAGGTGCTTGGGCCGAGGCTCTAGTGGTTGCAATATCCTTCTATTCACCTTTTGAACAGATTGTGAAAAAGATAAATTTTGTAGTATGAGATACTACCTTGCAACACTTTTTAGGTGGGACAATAGTCGAAATTACCTTTAGTATTCTATAGATATGACCCCCCAAAGTAACAATGACACTATGGGGTTGAGACTCATAAATAACATGTCACTTCCACATATATGGTTGGCCCAAGAGAACATCACAGACATCCAGTGGGGAAACATCACACAATACTTCATCCTTGAAGGGTTGGATGTCGTATGACAATCGAAACTGCTGGCTGACATGAATATCTCGTCCTTGGCGAAGCCACTCGATGTTGTATGGTTGCGGGTGTGGTGTTGTTGACAATCCCAAATGTTTGACGACCTTTGCTGAGATGAGGTTCTTCTGGCTTCCTCTATCCACAGTTAAATGCAGCGGGGTCCCCTTCACCCACATCTGTGAATGAAAAAGGCACTCCCCCTCTTCTGGATTTGTTGGTTCTTTTGGTTGAATTGTTGCAGTCGCGACAATAGTAGTGGGGTCTACGTCGATGACCTGTCTTTTACTAGTATTTTCAGAATCAGATTTTGAATCAAGGTTCGGCTCCTTGTCTTTGATATCGTCTATCAATGACTGTTTTGAGCGACATTCATCGGTGTTGTGCCATGGGATTTTTTGGAAATAACAACATTTTCCAGTGTCTTTCTTCATCTTCCCATGACCCTTCTTTTCTTGTGGCTTGGACTAGTTTTCGGGAGATTGTTTGTTAGGGCCGTCTTTCTCATACTTTCGTTGTTGCGGATTTGCAGACCCAAACTCCTATTTGTTCTGGTTCTTAAATTCTTCTTGATTTTAACAACATATCGATAAGCAGAACCGAGTGATGAGATGTCCAGAAAATCCATTTTAGTTTGGATGTATATGTGTAGAGCCCCACGGTATTTCATAACCAAATGTCATTCAGAGTCTTTGATACCCAGCTTAGTGCGCAAGGTATGGAAGGTATTGGTGAACTCTGGAACTGATTGGCCCTTCTCTTGCCGCAGTGTGGTCCACCTCATGTATTGGTTGTCATAGTTTCCAACAGGGTAATACTGTTCCTTTACCGTATCCACAAAAAAATCCCAAGTGGACTTGGCCCCATATATTCTAGACTCCTCTATGGAAACTTTCTCCTAGTAAGATTCCCACCAATGTTTGACATGGGGGAGATATTTAAGGAGTGCAAAGGTGATATTTTTCTTGTCAGAAAAATGGTGAATAGAGAAATAACCATCTAGCAGATTTAACCATTTGTCTAGGGCATTCACATCTATTTGACTTTCAAATATAGGAATAACAAAATTGAATTGTACCTTAAAAGGTGAGGTGCCTCCAAAGTGGTCTCTTGATGAAGATGCACCTATTTCTATCGACAGGCGTTGAAGGATGTGGGAAAAATTCTCCATCATTTCGTCCCTCTGTCACATGAGAGCTTGCTCAAGCAACAAATTGATAGGATCGTCTGCTCCATCATTTTTCTTTTCTTCCGCCATGGAGGGTTTATTGGGTATGCGAGAGCGATTATATTCAATAGAGACAAGCTTGAGACCCAACTTGCTATACTCAGACCTTGTTGGGGACATGCACTGAAAATGATCAAGAGCAATATGCTCTGATACCACCGATCTGAATTATTTTCAGCATAGAATGAGAGCAGAGATATAACACAAAAATATTTAGAGATATTGAAAGAGAGACAACAATATAACAGAGATATAGTGGAAATAACAAGAGTCAAAGATATACAGTAATACACAATTTCTATTAATGAAATAAATGTACAGAGACTGTAAAAATATAGAGTGAAAGACTTGTTAGAATGGTGGCAGCTTGTCTCTGAGAAGAGATGTGACGACTAATCACATTCACAAGAAGATGATTATTACAATGATGCTCTAAGGGCCTTTTTCACATAAGTAAAATGCAAAACCCTAACCCCGAAAGATGAAAATCCAAAAGGTTTGTGGGCCCTGATGGGGGTAGTTGATACATCAACTTCCCAGGGGCATAACTTTTGCATACGATCTCCATTTGGGGCACTCGATAGCTCCTTGGAAAGATATATCTGAGGAATACAATGTTTGGGTGATCATCATTGATCTATAATCCATGTTTTTCCTTGGTTTCTCAAAAAACATCATTTAGGGACTCAAAATAGCTTCAGAAGTTCAGGACCCAAAAACTGCTAAAAATAGTAAATTACCAAAATTTCCAGAAAATTGTTTTGAGCTAGTTGGAGAAGGTGGGTGGCCACCGATATACACCTAGATCAACTTTCCTCTTTTTTCCAGTGGCTAACTGAACCAACCATGATTTCACATGCTTCTTTTTCTGTAAAGAACATGCCTCAACCACTCAAGGTGAAATATAACTAAGGTTAGATCTTGGGTTAATTAAAATAAACACAGTTTTTTCAGTAATAATACCTTCCAATTTCACCACAGAGGCTTGGTGGTATTCTTTCCAATTATCTACAACTACATAAATTATCGACACACTTCTGGCTACGTCGTTGATTGTAGCTTACTCCTACAGATTATACATCCTCTTGTTGTCATGATGTCTAATCCAGATTATTTTCGGCAGGAAATGAGAGAAGATATATAATAAATAAATATACATAGATATCTAATATATCCAATAATATAACAAAAATGTATCAGAGATGAAACCATAAACACAGAGGTACAGTAATACACATTTTATATTAATGAGCGAAAATGTACAAAGACTGTAAAATTACAGAGTGAAAGACTCGCTAGAATGGTGGCAGCTTATCTTTGAGAAGAGATGTGACAACTACTTGTATTCACAACAAGATGATTTACAATGAGGCTCTAAAGGCCTTTTTAACATAAAGAAAATCCAAAACCCTAACCCCGAAAGATGAAAATCCAACAATTTTGTGGACCCCGTTTTGGGTAGTTTGGTGTATCAACTTCTCGGGGGCATAACTTTGGCATACTATCTTTGTTTGGGGCACACAATAGCTCATTGGAAAGTTCTATCTGAGGACTACATATGTTTCCATCAGACTCTGACTACGCTTATAGTCTTATTGTGGCAAGCCCTAAAAACTTTGTTTAGGACCTCAAAACTACCCCAGAAGTTTGGGACTCGAAAACTAGGAACACAACTGCCAAAATGAGCTAGTTGGAATATGTGGGTGGCCACCAATATCCACATGGATCAATCCTCCCTCCTTAGGAAGCAATGGTATCCATTGCGTTTATTTCCCGAGGGAGAGGGGAAAGCGATTTTTGTAACTAAATCTTGGTGTGTTGCTTGCCTTGTTGAAGACATTGTGTTGCTTAGTTTGTGGAAGGCTGTCATGAACCTGTTGTTGGCAAGGTTGAATTTGTTCAACCAGTCAGGCTACATGAGATGTATGTGTGTAGAAGGAATCTTTTCTCTTTGTTGCATTCATGTTGACCTGCTTCTATTGGATAGAAGGTGCTTGGGTCAAGGTTGTAGTGGTTGCAATATACTTTTGTTTACCCTTTGAATAGATTGTGAAGACGTTGAATTTTGTAGTATGAGATACTACCTTGCGACATTGTTTATGTCGGACAGTAGTCAAAATTACCTTTGTGATTCTATAGAGATGAACCCTCAGAGTAACAATGACACTACAGGGCCGAGACTCATAAATTAAATTGTGCTTCCACATATATGGTTGGCCCAAGAAAACATCACAGACATCCAGTGGGGAACCATCACATAATACCTCATCCTTGAAGGGTTGGATGACGTATGAAAATCGACATTGTTGGCTGACATGAAGATCTCATCCATGGAGAAGCCACCAAATGTTGTATGGCTATGGGTGTGGTTTTTTAGACAATCCCAACTGTTTGATGAACTCTGCTGAGATGAGGTTCTTCTATATTCCGATATCAACAATAATATGTAGCAGGGTCCCCTTCACCCACATCTATGAATGAAAAAGTATCTCCCCTTATTTAGGATCTATTGGTTCTTCTGGTTGAATTACTGCGGTTATGACAATAGTAGTGGGATCTGCATCGATGATCTATATTCTATCAGTATTTTTTGAATCAGATTCTGAATCAGGGTTTGGCTACTTGTCTTTGATCTCGACCACCAATGATTGTTTTGAGTGACATTCATCGGTGTTGGGCCAGGGGATTGTTGGAAATCGCACCATTTTCCAGTGTCCTTCATCTTTTCGTGACCCTTCTTTTCATGTGGTTTGGATTGGTTTTTGGGAGGCTGTTTGTTAGGGCTTTCTTTATCATACTTTTGTTGTTGCAGATTTGCAGACCCCAAATCCTGCTTGTTCTGGTGCTTAAATTTCTGCTCGATTTTAAAAGCATATTGATAAGCAGCATCGAGTGATGAGATGTCCAGAAAATCCATTTCTGTTTGGTTGTTTCTGTGTAGAGACCCATAATATTTCAGAACCAAGTGTCGCTCAGATTCTATACCTAGCTTGGTGTGCAAGGTATGGAAGGTATTGGTAAACTCTGAAAATGATTGGCTCCTCTCTTGCAACAGTGTGGTCCATCTCATGTATTGGTCCTCATAGTTACCAACAGGGTAATACTATTCCTTTACCGCATCCACAACAAAATCCCAAGTAGGCCCGAGCCCATATATTCCAGAATCCTTTGTGGAAATTTTTTCCCAATAAGTTTCCCACAATTTTTTGACATGGGGGAGAGCCTTAAGGAGTGCAAAGGTGATATTTTCCCTATCAAAGAAATTATGAACAAAGAAATAACCTTCTAGCAGATTTGACCATTTTTCTAAGGCATCTGCATCTGTCCTTCAAATATGGGAATATCAAAATTAACTTGTACCTTGAAAAGTGATGTGGTCACTTGATGAAGAAATGCCTGTTGTTATTGAAAAGCATTGAAATATGTGGGAAAAATTCTCCATCATTTCGTCCCTCTATCGTGTGAGAGCTTGCTCGAGCAACATATTAATAGAATTGTCTGCTTTGTGGTTTTTCTTTTCTTCCACCATGGAGGATTTCTTGGGCATTCGAGAGAAATTTTCCTCAAGAGAGACAAGCTCAAGACCCAACTTGATATACTCAGACCTCGCCGGGGACATGCACTGAAAATGATCAATAACGACCTCCTCTGATACCACTGATTTAGATTAATTTTGGCATGAAATGAGATAAGAGATATAATAAATAAATATATAGAGATATCTCAGATATCCAATAATATAACATAAATGTATCAGATATGAAACCATAAACACAGAGGTACAATAATACACAATTTCTATTAATGAGTGAAAATGGACAAAGACTATAAAATTATAGAGTGAAAGACTCGCTAGAATGGTGACATCTTATCTCTGAGAAGAGATATGAAGGCTACTCATATTTTCAATAAGATGATTTACAATGAGGCTCTAAAGGCCTTTTTAACATAAATAAAATCCAAAACCCTAACCCCGAAGGATGAAAAACCAACAGTTATGTGAACCTCGTTTTGGGTAGTTTGGTGTATCAACTTTCTGGGGGAGTAACTTTGGCATACGATCTCCATGTGGGGTGCACGATAGCTCGTTGGAAAGGTCTATCCAAGGAATACACATGTTTCCATAAGAATCTGACTCTATCTATGGTCTAACTGTGGCGAGCCCTAAAAACGTTGTTTAGGGCCTCCAAACGACTCCGAAAGTTTGGAACTTGAAAACTAGGAACAAAATTGCCAAACTGAAACTGCCAAAATGAGCCAGTTGGAATAGGTGGGATGCCACCGATATCCACTTGGATCAATGTTGGTGTGGAAAATACCTCAACATATGTGGCTCTCCACATCCCCAACATTGCAAATTTCCTTTCTTGGGCTCCTTTACTCTTTCTATTGTTTGCTCTGTTGGCTTGTCCCCACTCTGGGATGGGAAATTTTGTTGATGCACACTTCTACTTGGCTGACCCAACTATGCACCTTTCCTATAATTCTTAGGTGGAAAGGATTTGAATCATTTATTTTGGAACCTACTATGGTACCTCCTCTTATATTCCTTTGAAGGCTCTTTCTTAGGCTTCGATTGATCATAACAACATTTGGCCTTCTGAATGGTTTCCTCCAACAATTTTTTCCACTGTTGGACTGCTTTGCCAAAGTAGTCTTCCAGCTAGATGAATTTGTGGAAACACCTCCACTCAATTTTCCTCTCTTGGCATCCCGATTCTTCTTTCTAGAAGAACTCCTACACACATTGTTGTGAGATAGTCCATGCTTCTGAGTATACAAAGGGGTTTTCAACCTCTGCGACTGCTACAATTTTACATTGCTAGGGCCTTGCTACATTTTTTTATGAATTTCATACAAGATCTGTAGTAGTACTACATTCATATCATCTTGTTTGGCATGGGCTCTCATAATTCTCTCATTGTTTGCCTTCAGAATTCTAACGGTAGCCTTCAAATATGGAGGGGTTTCTTTATCCCTTTGACCATTAGATTCTACATCTTTGAGATGTGAGGTTTCATCCATACTATGTTGCACCATTCACTCATGTGGTCTTTCAATAAGTCTCTCTTTTTGAAACAAATATCATTAGCTTTTTATGTCAGCATCTAAAACATGCATTCTAGGAAACAAAAAAAATATTTCTTAAACAATTTTAAGTGGTCTTGGTGACCTATTCAATCCTAGAGTTTGAACTCTGTTCTGATACCACTTTGTAACAAACAAAACCCCCTTATCCTCACTTAGGTTGATGGGGTGTTCATATTTCTCTTCTTCCAATCCCTTCATCTCTCTAAATAAACTTCATAGATGCATTCAGCTCACCTAGAGATTTCCAACAACTATACCCATGCTCAAAACCAAACTCTAGATCCAAAAATACAGCCTCCCAAAGTTTCCCAGAATCTTTTGGTATAAATCCACCTCACTAACACGTGGTGTCTACATGGAACCTTGTCACTTGTGCCATACGATGTGGCATTGATGTAGTGCCAATGTGGCACCTTCCTAACTCATGGTTTCATGATTTTTTTCCACATAATCCTAATGTCATCGTCAAGATTCACTTTGGTGGAGTGCTAAACATTTAATCATGAACGCTCCAACAATAATCCATCTATTAGGTCTATCCTAGATCTGACGGTCATCGGATCGAGCATCAAATAACTTTGATATCTTGATCCAACCTTCATTGTCATCGGGGTTCTCCTCCCATGGATTTATCAACATGCCAACCAAAGTTTTGACGATGACCACTCTTATTGGAATTGGCCTAGACCCAACAAATTTCAGGACTTGACATCAATAGCTTTGATCGTGTCGATGCCTATAAATTTCACATAGGTTAGCACCCATTCCTTAACCTCTCCTTACGTGGTTGTGTGGGTTCCATGAAAAATCGACGGTTGTATTTTTTTCCTCATATTCCCATCGATCAAAAACTAACATCAATCCTATAACCTTCGTTGTCATCGACACTTTGGAGTCTAAACCCCTACCTCACCAGCTTCCCACTCCTGACAATGATGCATCCAAGATCGATGGCTGTCGTTACACCTTACTCACTCATCAATCAATGGATGATGTTAAATCCTTAAGCCCCATTTTCATCATCGACTCATCCTTCAAACCTCACTCTAGGCCTCTACTAGCCATCCTTCGACAAACACTTAATATCTAACATAATCTAGATTTGACGATCTAGGTTGGAATCGAAGACCTAAGGGATTCGATACCTTCCAAGACAACTCTAGTCCCTTCGATCACTCAAAAAATGACACATGTCACCCTAGGGAACATGTTGGCTACCACATTGGCACGCCACATCAACATGACATCATCACCCCCTTTATCACTCATAATGGTCCTTCAAAAATATATGACAGAGATCAGATATCGCTTATATGCCAATCAACGATTCTCATGAAACTTTGACCTTTTTCATGATCATCGGAACTCCTCATTCTAACTCTTGGTTTGTTTTAGGACTCATTCTCCCAACGACGATGCCTTCCCAACATAGGGTTGAGATCTATTTATCCCGCTAAATCAACGACTGCAAACTCGATGTTAATCCCTAAATCATGGAACATTGCCCATTAATTGGGGCATATTACATTAGTAGTTTTATTTTATTTATGTTTGCTTGGGTCCATTAGTTGTAATTGTACATCCTAGTCTCCTATATATACCAATCATACCTTTTCATTTGGAATCATCTTTAATTTGTGAATTCATGTGATGTATAAAGAGTTTTCCCCCTAGAAGAGGATTATTATATGAATTTATCTCTTTTTCAAGGCGTGGAGTACTTATTTTGAGGTTTTTATGCTATTTTGATATTTGTTTCTTAACATTTGGTATCAGAGCTAGGCAATCCTCAGGACTGGCTTCTTCAAAACAAGTCTTCCTAGATTTTTCACTACAATTTTTTTTTGTGGAAGGTTTCGGGATCTGTAATTTATATGGTGTATAGGAGACATATAGAGATAACTTGGGTCCAAATTTCAGTTCTTTTTTCATTATATTTTTGGAGATACATTTTGTTCAAGTTAGCATTTTTTACTAGTCCTGAAACTTGTCTGAAACAAGTCTTCTTGGAATTTTTGCTCCCAACTTTTTTTGGCTTGGTTTCAGATTTTGTAATCTTTATAGTACGAAGCAGGAATAGTGAAGTGTCATGTGTACAAATTTTATCCCTTGATTCGTTGTACTATGAAATTTATTCTCTGAAGAAATCAAGTTTTTGGTTGGTCCATATTTCAGTCTAAAACATGAGTTCTTGGGAAAAATGTTATATCTGAACCTAAAGACCTCCAAATTGAGTGAGACCTATTCCATTGGTTAGGGTATGGACCAAAAATTTACTGGTGAAAATTTCAAGTTCTGAAGTGAAGACTGTGACACACGGCATGTCGTACAAGTTCGCTCTCCTAAAAGGGAAAAAATCAACACATCTTGGGATAGTTATCATAAAATTATCTTGGAGAATCCAATCTTGGTCTAACCCATGGGATTGGAAATAAGACACATCAAAATATTGTAGGAATAAATTTTAGACTCAGAAGGGATGAAATTGCAGAGCTACAATAGAAGAAAGGTTGGCTAGTAGAACAGTCTCCAAATCAGGGTTTTAAAAGGTAAATTTTTGTTTTTGGAAATTTGCATATATTTTGACTAGAAGATGCAATTGGGGTGATTAAAAAAGTGGAATAAATTGGGATAAAAGGAGTATCACTTAAATTTTGAATAAAATTATGTATTTTTAGGTATAGACGTATTACCACGTCTCTAAACATAGGAGTGGTCGTTACTTATCAGCGCTACAACCCGGGGACAATGTGGTTCTTCCACGTACCTATAGTATATCGAAAGGCCCCATTCAAATGGTTGCACATCAGAAATCACTACTACATATTTAAGATCCCACGCACCTGACGTATATCGGGATACCCCCTAGAATAATGAGAATCGAGTAAACTATTTGGTCGTTTTGTTGCTATAATACATCGAGAACAACACTCGGGGAGATCACTCTCTAGTACCTGGGTAGTCAGATAGTATGGCTAAGGGCATGGTCAAGCCTCCTTAGTTAGTTCCCTGAGATATTGGGATGAGTATTATTGTTGGACCCCACACGTATATCAGAGAGCTATAGCACCTAACACTCCCTTGTCTGTGAGGACCTCTACTTAAGTTAATTAGGAATTCCTACTTTACAATGATACTTGGCCAACATGCCACCAAAAAAGGGAACTTCTACACCAAATAAGCCCTCAGAAAGTCCTACTTGGAATCTTGATGAAGGTGAAGAAATGCACAAGCACATAAATGATTTACAAAAGAAGGCAGTAACAAAAGGTGAACTACAAAGGATGATGGATTCAACTGACGCTAAGTTGGAAGCGATGATGGATACTAAGATGGATGGATTAAAAGGGGAGATCATGGAAGGGTTGAAAAAGTTGCAAATAGAGAGGCCACCTGAAAGTGACAATGTATCCCATGAAATTCATGATGAGGACACAAGGAAGATGAATCAAGACTAGAGAAACTCCATCTTTGGGTTGAAGACCAACCACTTTCCTAAGATTAATATGAGGAAGTTTTATGGCAAGGATCCAATCACATGGATACTCTAGATGGAGAAGTTCTTTTATCTACATGATGTGCCACACACACAAAAGGTACGAATTGTGTCCTTATATTTAGAACCTAATTAGTTTGTGTGGTATTGATGGCTTTTTTCTTGCAAATCAAATGTCACTAAGAAAATTTTCACGGAAGAAATGATAGCATGCTATGAGGATACAAGGAGAAATACATTCTTCAACCAATTGATAAATCTCGAGAAAAGGGGTTCAGTTGTGGATCACATTGAGAACTTCCAAAGATTGAATATAAAGGAAACATATATTCCAGATGAGCACCTGATTTATGTCTTCATAGGAACTTTAAAGGATAAAATTCAACATGAGGTTCTCCTTTGGGAACCCAAATCATTAGAGAATGTGTTCAAGGTGGCAATAAATGTTGAAAGTAAAAATCTGTCTATGGCTGCTAGAAGGACCACCCCTAACATCTATCAAGAGAATACTGTTCATTCTTCTAAACCACCTCAACCTACAAGGTTGACACCTCAACAATTGGAAGAAAGAATATCAAAAGGTTTATGCTTTAATTGTGACAACAAGTACAATAAGGGACATAAGTGTGGTGAGAAGAAATTATTCTACATAGATTGTGAAGAGGAAGAAGAAGAAGAAGAAGAACATGAACAAGAGCCATCTCAATATGAAGATGTAGAAGAGATTTCTTATGAAGAGATGACTCCCACCATATTATGTCATGCATTGGATGGAATTAACACTCCTCAAACCCTCAAGATAGAAGGATATATCAAAAATAAAAAAAGTAATAGTGGTAATTGATTTTGGTAGTACTCATAATTTCATTGATTGTAAATTATCCAAAGCTTTCAATTGCTTTATATGTCTATCACCATAGTTTCAAGTAATGATTGAAAATGGAGGAACTATCAATTTTTTAGGAAAATTCCATGAGATCAATATTACTATGGGGAATATGTAATGAATAGTCCAATGATTACAATCATTGGGAACATTGGATTTTAATTTTCAACAAATTTTCATTGGAAGGAAAGGAATTTGAGTTAAGGGGTATCACAGGGAAACACAGTAAGGTGTTAAGTTTTAATGGCATGAAAAAATTATTGAAAAAGGAGCATCATGGTGTAATTTTACAACTATGCTCACTATATGTTCAAACATCTCAACCATATATTCCCCTAGATCTCCAAAGGATCATTGATAATAATTCCAAAGTATTTGAAGATATTCCCAAATATCTTCCACCCACTTGTGATCATGATCATGCTATTCACTCAATTCCTAGGATTTTTCCTCCTAACATCAGGCCTTACATATACCCTTATGCATAGAAGAGTGAAATTAATTGTATGGTTGAAGAAATGTTAGAGGCTGGGATTATCAGACCTAGCCAAAGTTCTTACTCTACACTGGTGGTAATGGTACTCAAGAAAGAGGACTCATGGCGTATGTGTCCATATTGTCATTGATGAATTGTTAGATGAACTACATGGAGAAATCTACTTCACAAAGTTGGATCTCCATTCAAGGTATCATCACATTAGAATGAAGGAAGAAGATATCCCAAAAACAACATTCAGAACTCATGAAGGCCATTATGAATTTTTGGCCATGCCTTTTGTCCTTACGAATTCACCTGCCACATTCCAAGGGTTGATGAATTCCATTTTAAAGCCCTTCCTTTGAAAATTTGTGTTAGTATTTTTTTATGATATAGTAATCTATAACAAGTTTTAGGAATATCATGTTCAACATGTTGACAGGGTGCTACAACTACTAAAGGAGCAACAATTATATGCCAAACCGTACAAATATTTATTTAGTGTGAAGGAGGTAGAGTATTTGGGTCATATTGTATCTCATGAAGGTGTCAAGGTAAACCCTAACAAGATTAAAGCCATGATGCACTAGTTGATTCCCAAAACATTGAAGAATCTTAGAGGATTTTTTGGGTTTGACAGGTTACTACTGCAAGTTTGTTCGGAACTATGGAATAATAGAAACACATTTAACTGCATTAACTAAGAAGGATGCATTTTCATGGACTCTAGAGGAAAATCAATATTTTGAACAACTTAAAGAGGAAATGTGAAAATCTCCTGTCTTGACCACACCAGACTTCACAAAAACATTTATTATGGAATGTGATGCCTCAGGAAATGGAATTGATGTTGTTCTAATGCAAGAAGGAAGGCTCCTTGCTTTTGGAAGTCATCCACTCAAGGGAAAGGGCTTACACAAACCCATTTATGAGAAGGAAACGATGAAAATACTACATGCATTGAAGAAAAGGTGCCCTTACCTAATAAGTAGGAACTTCAAGGTCAAAACAGATCATGACAGTCTTAAAGACTTCTTGGAACAAAGATTATCTTTAGAAGAGAAACAAAAATGGGTGACCAAGATGTTGGGTTATGACTTTGAAATCATATAATAAAAAGGGAAGAAAAATGTTGTGGCGGATGCACTCTCAAGAAAGGATGAAGATGTTGAGGAATTTTTCTTTTCTATCTCTATCATCTAACCTGATTGGATAATAAAAGAAACAGATGAATGGAAGAATGGCGAAGAAGTGTGGGTTCTTATTCAAAGGATGCAGCAGGATTCCAGTGCATCTGATACATTTACATGGAAAAATGATTCACTATGGTACAAATATCACTTATATTTATGTAAGAACTCCCTACTAAAAAAAAATCTACTTTTGGAATTGCAAACCTATCCAGTAGGAGGGCACTCATGATTTTTGAAAACCTATCACAGGGTCAAGAGGGAAGTTTTTGGGATGGCCTTAAAACTGATGTTCAAAGGTTTGTGGAAAAATGTTTGGTTTTCCAACAAAATAAGGTGGAAACAATTAAGGCCCCAGGTCTTTTACAACCATTAGCCATTCCAAGTCAATGTTGGGAGGAGGTTTTCATGGATTTCATCATAGGGTTATTGAAGTTTGAAGGAAAGTGTGTCATCATGGTGATTGTTGATATACTTACCAAGTATGCACACTTTTGTGCACTCTCTCATCCTTTCAAATCCTGTATAGTTGCTACCGCATTCATGTTGACAGTTCAAAAGCTACATGGAAGCCCAAAGATTATTGTAAGTGACAGAGATCCCATATTCATTGGACATTTTTCGACATAATTATTTTCTTGTTTGGGTACTCAATTAGTATTGTTATTTTATTTATTTCGACTTGGGTCCATTAGTTGTAATTGTACCTCCTATTCTCCTATATATACCAAGGAGATCTTTTCATTTGGAATCATCTTGTATTTGTGAATTCATGTGATGTATAAGGAGGTTTCCCCCTTGAATAGGCTTATTATCTTAATTTCTCTCTTTGTCAAGGCGTGGAGTACTTATTCTGAGGTTTTTATGCTATTTTGATATTTGGTTTTTAACACTCTTCCGACTTAACATGGGTTTTCTTTAATCATTAATGCCCATCTTGGGGACTTGGACAATTTCAAGGTTTCACTAAGGATTCTATCGAGTTTCCAAGAGTCAAAAAACCACTCAAATACCTTCATCATCCTTTCTACTCATCAGAGGCAAGCTTCTTGCATATCTTGTAATATTTCCACATACAAATCATGGTTCCGGGTCCTCTGATCCTCACAGGGACTTCTCAACATCAGGACGCTTGCATCATTAGATAACAATGTTTTTTTCCACATATTGAAAACTTTCTTCCAAGGATATAAGGTTCACAAGGGCTGAAATAGTCCATACTTATTCATTTTCACAATTTAACAAATCCATTAAAATCCATGGAAACACATTCCACTTTCTCAGGAATTCAATTCATTTATTATAAACAATTGCATTTCCATTAAAATCATATATATATATATATAGTGCAATTTAATAGTGCAAGTCAAACACTTATCTGATAAGGAAGTAACCAACACTAACTGATTGAGAGAGGATGTCTTTCCTCCCAGCCTTAGGAAATACTATAGAGTACCTTCCTATAGTATGCCATCCGCATTCCAAGACATGATACCACAAGGGGAAATTGATTCAGTTAGGTTCCAATATTATGACGATCCAATAAGGTTACTCTCCTTCATCCTCTAACAACAGTAGAAGTTTCCCCCTTCCCACTAAGTTCAGGGTCTCTCTAGGTTTATCAGGTGGTTTATCAACTAGATTTCCTCTACACAAGGGAGTCCCTTCTCTGCTAAAAATTCCCTCGACGACCTCCCCTTACCAATGTCAGTTTCTATCTAGTAAGCACCAAGTTGTCGCCCTCTAATGCTCTAGTATGGGATCTGGGTCTTCTCTTCTCAGGGTGATCATGAATAACTTAGACGAGCTTCCTATTCTCCAAGGAAATCTCTCTTCTTTGTTCTTATCTTCAATTTGTTCCCACAAACACCTATATTCGCCGCCTGTTAGCTTAATAAGGCTACTACTCATTGTTTCTTTCTCGATTAAGCTATCCTCGAGCTTCTTCATGCTCTTCTTTTTTTTCTCTTGTTTTTTGTTCTGATCTCTATGTTTTTCCCATGTGTGTTCTTCAATCCTCCTCCCAGTCTATCTCCTCTCTAGTGGTGTCTTTCCATTTTTTCTTCTTCTTGAGATCCCTATGGCCTTCCAACATATGCAACCTATATCTATAGTTCCCATTCTAAAAGGGACAAGTCTGTGGTGTCCTACTGTCATGTCATTAAATTGTCCCTTTCCTTCTTCAAAGACCAACTGTCAACAATAATTAACTATTCTAACCACCTATGTGACTTATTTTACTGGTCATGTGGCTCCATACAGATCTGGTATGCTAGTAGGTGTTTATCCATGCTTTGCAAGAATAATCTAGCTTGATAAACAAGCTTCCTATTTTCTTTACAAAACATCCCAGTTCCACCTTACCCATTCACTCAATCAATTACATACTTCATAAATTCCCACTTGTGTATCATGTCCAGTACTTTCAAGGCTAATCCCTCTCAATCAATGGTTTATTGTTTTCATTAATCAAAACATAATTAAATGATTCATAAACATACTTATATGAAGTATTAAGCATACTTACAATCTTTGGGGAAAAGAGGGTGTTACACCAAATTTTAAAAAATAATTACCCGATCTTGTAAAACCCTAATACTCATGCATCCTATCAAATATTTATATATTATTTTAAGTATATAATTAAATACTTAAAAATTATTCAAAACGAGATCAAATGGAAAACAATTCCTAATTTCTACTATAACATTACCAATAAAGTGTTCCAAGGGAGACCACTAGATTTACTATTTATTAATGAGAGGCTTGTTCATATAGAGTGACCTTCCCAAGTAAGGGAGTGTTTAATTTACTCCCAAGGTTTCCATATTCTATGAGAAATAAAGGTTCCCTAGATCTTGATCTTCATTGGGTTTAGCAAGAGAGTTTGCAAATTGAAATTACTTTAATTTTTTACCCAACAAGGTTATGCTCAAGATGCAATTGCATAGAAGAACTTTTCAACACTTGTTTCCATCCACAACTTGAATCACTCAATTTGCACATAATCGTATTTTCTAAAGGACCCAATCACCCTAAGTCTCCCCCACACCTTAGGTTTGTAGTGTAGACCCTATTTTACCCAATGAAATCCTTTCTTACCTTACAGGGAAACCCAAAGAGAGTTATGAAGGAGCTTCTCCATCATTTGATAGACCACAATAGAGAAAACTGCACAATATAAGTAATATGCATGTGTATCAAGAAGAACCTTAAAACAAATTTGGAACCTAACTACTAGTGACATAGCACAAGAAATCCATTTGTCAATTCTCTTGGTTATTCTTTTCAATACAACCTCCTAGAGAGGCTTCGACGAAGCTTGAAAGGCAAAATGGATTTTGATAAACTTGAACATTTGGCTAGGATGAATCCAAGCCCTACCTTGAATTGCTAGTTAGTGAGGGATGCCATCCTGAGATGGAATTTGGCATGGAATCTTAGTCATTGGAAGTTTGGATCATGTTGACACGAAGTTTAATTTTTTACCCTTTTAACCTGAAACTTCACCTTTTTCTAGTCATGGAGCCGCACTTAGTCCTAAAAAAGAGTCAAAAGT
This sequence comes from Picea engelmannii, assembly GCA_009831015.1. Classification (NCBI taxonomy): domain Eukaryota; kingdom Viridiplantae; phylum Streptophyta; class Pinopsida; order Pinales; family Pinaceae; genus Picea; species Picea engelmannii. The sequence goes on along the minus strand of ML798235.1, from coordinate 78,255 downwards.
CTTTCAATTTTTTTTTCGGGTTTTGAGATTCAGTTTTTCACGAGGTATGATCTTTAGTAAGAAAATCTAGAGTCCCAGTGCTGAAATCCGGAAAAGGCTTTATATTAAAGTAATAAAACAAAAAAAAGAAAAAGTGGGTTCTATAAGTCCCGATGCACGTTTCACAAAGTATCCTTTAGTCGTAATTAATTAAACTCTTAAATGAGATCAACGATTCATTAATCTTTCGCAATTCAGGTTTTCCTGTGTCAAAGTGCTTTCAAAATGTCGACCCTCGAGTGCCCGATACCCAAATTTTCGAAAAAGAAAAGAAAATAAATAAATTACTAACCTCGATTTATTAAAGCATTAATACAAGTGATTAGCACCTAAATTAATCCCATCACGATTTCACAATTCAGGGTTTTCTTATGACATACCTCATGGGTATAGGATCCCATAAATTTTGAAATGTGAAATCGAATTTTTAACAAAGTTTAAAACAAAATTAAGTTAGTTTAAAATAGGATTAATAATGACTAAACTACTTTTCACGTTTCACATTTCGGGATTTGTTGAAAGTAGTCCTTTTGAAACTTCAGTTTGAAATTGCCGATACGCGGCAGTATTAATAACAGACAAATGGAGATATTTTTGATATGAAGGCATATCTCCAGGCGTATCTTCCTCATTAAAACGTTAATTCCTTATCGCCTGTAACAATACGCTCATCTTAAGACAAGATAAAGGCTAATAAACGTTCAATAGTTCAAATTTCATTCTTGTTTTTACAAGCAGGAGTGAGTTGCATTTATCCAGGCTTATATATTTTTCCTTTGCAAATAGGTTTTTAGTCTAAACGCGAACATTATGGCACCTAGAAAGGCTCCTCAGAAAAGTGAAGAAGCAACTGAAATATCAAGCCCAGAAGGAGATGTTGTGTTTGATACTACACTGCATGCCATTGATTCCATCAAATCATGGAGGCAAATTTTGAAACCTTGGACTACGAAATCAAGAATTTTCCCAATGATTCTGAAAACAAACTCCGGGACATAGCAGAGTCCGAACTTCATAAAGTAGCCACACGCCCACTACTCACGACATACAATGATATGAACAGTTGTTCTTTAGAGAGGATAGACATGCAGATGAGAAGAATTTCTGGCAACCAAGGGGTTGTCATCAGCTCTTTCAGACCAGAGCATATACAAGTAATGTACAAAATGTCTCCCAATTCTAAGTACATTTATAATAAAGAGTTTGTAAGTGAATTTCAAAGGAAAGAATGCATAGAGGTAGATCAAACATACCCCGGCATAATCAAATACTGGTGGAGACACCCAACAAAGTTTAGGGCTGATACCCATAACGTTTATGCCACAGCCTCATTGAATGAGTATATGGTCTATGTGGCTATGATGCTATGTAGACTTTTCGGGAAGAAAAGTCCACGGATGATTTTAAGGATGGAAATTTATTTTAAAATTTAGAAACCTTGGTGAATATTACTAATCCTTCATATGCCAACTATAAATGTTTGGTGATAGTTTTGTAAAATATTCAAATTTATAAGGATTTTATATAGTTTTAATAAAATTTTGGTGACTTTTAAGGTAAAATAATTTTATCCTATAGAATTTGGGCGAATCATTTTTAAAATAGAAAATCTCGTTTTTGGAAAAACCATGGAAAATTAGCCCATGAGAGAAATTTAGCCCCTAAAATCATCCATGGAAAAGTCCTACCCATTATCCCGTAGAATGGGTGCCCCTATTACATGAAGCAGTCGAAGGCTATAGATTTAATTGGAATAAAATTCTATCAAATGACCTAGCTAAGGAGGTTATGGAGTATCAAACCGCAAGATCCAGTGGCCGACCAATAGCCTTTTACATGTCGGCATATATCATGGACGCTATATGTTTCACGACTCCTTTCCCTTTGATGAATTGGAGTTGGAACCCAACATGCACTGAACCTATTCATGAATATCATTCTAAGCTGTGGGAAGAAAATGCTAAGGATTATTTTTATGAAGTTTGTCATTTCATGGTGATACTGGTGCATCAGATGTTGTATGACTATGCACCCTCCCGTATTTCAGAGTCGGTTATAGGAAACCTCAAGGCGGTTTTTGATTGGTTTATTGAGGAGAATTTCTCCTATATTAGGGTTTTCAGATGTTCTATCCCTCCTCATGCACTTTCGAAATTCCTCCCTGACAGACTGGAGTGCAGGGAGGTAGATCATCAGATAATAATAGGCAGTATTGGGATAGAATTGAAGACAACTCAAAAGAATTTTTGGCCAGTCTTTCCCATACAGATTGGAAGGTTTTCACTACTCAACCTGGTTCATTCCAAGGTTGAAGTTGTAACTCTATAGGAGGTCAAGTTGGTGGATATCGAACATAGGAAACACGACCCTTATAAAATAGTGGGAAACCACATGGCTCACTGTGGCATGAAAGCGTTTGAACATGAGGAATCCCCTTGCGTTGACATTTTCAAAGGGGTCAAAACCTATGAGGAGGTGTTAGACATGGTACATACATTACCACCCAACTTGCAAACCAATATTCTAACCTTCCAAAGAAATAGACGAAGTGGTTTGCCCAAGGCATTGCAGGGAGAAGCAACAACACCTCCTCCAGAACAAGAAAACATTCCCCTAGGCTTTGGACATAAAGCATAGGATAAAGAAGACACTGAGGAAAATCCATGGGGGGCCGAAGGATATTCACAAAACAAAAAAGTCCCACAGAAGGAGAATACAGGAGCAGAAAAAGAAAGAAGGTCCAGGACACCTCCCAAATCCAGTCAATCTACCCCCCTTTCATCATCTACTATTCATGTTCATACACCCAAGGCAACAGGGGAAATAAAATCCATAGAGTTGGGTAATCCCATCACTTCCTTGACCCCTTTATAGTCTACTTTTGGGCTCCCTCAGATAGGAGTTATATATGCTAGTGACCTCGACGCTATCTCCAGAGAAGAAATACCTCACTCTGATTACTTATTCAGTAAAAAGAGGAAGGATGTATTAAAGCAGGAGATGTATATGAGAGAAGGTGGTATGGTAAAGAAACACATGGTGCTGTTAGATGGGAAAAACTTGGAAGAGGGAGATTTTGCTACAGAGGTAGTGGGCTCCATGGGATCTCTGGGAACAACAAATCTATTCACTGTTGATAATATGAGAACAAGGTTGAAACGAAGTAACCACAGGATAGTCCAGTTGAAAAACCAACTAAAAGATACGGAAAAAAAATATCAAAGAAGAAATAAATAAAGGTATAGAGCAGGCTAGAGATGCCAACAAGAAAGAAATTAAATCGCTTAAGTCAAGTCTAGACGATATGAACAAGAAGATGCAGACTAGCCAAATACATGTTATTCAGCAAGAAGAATCAGTAAGACAACTACAAGCTAAATTGAATTCAATGAAAGGACAGGTTATAGATTTGAAAGTTTTTCAGGACTAGTCACTAGAAATACATTTGAAGATAGAAGCCGAACAATAGAGAGTAATCTCCCAAGTGGAGATTATTCAGAATTATTTTTAGGAAGTAAGCAATGCTCTTGTTAATATTATTTTTAAAGAAAAAGAAGCTAAAGCAGCAAGGGCCACTTTTCAAAAGGCAGTTGTATGTTCAAAAAATGAAGAAGTATCGAAAATTCCAAATATTTCTATCACAAAGCAGATTAGAGGCGATATCATGCTCAAAGTGTGGGAAACCAACGTAGAAGAAAACAAGAAAATAGCTAAAGAAATCAGAGACGATTGCGAAGAAATCTTTGATTTGTTGGACAAGGGTGTTGCGCCTCTTTTGTCACCTAAATGAGAAAAACAGAGGTGCTTACAAGCTTAGTTGGGTTAGCTAAGAAATACAGCAGTAAAGGAAAGGGTTAGAGGAATAAACATAAAATACTAAGCTAAGAGTTAAACTAGGAAAGGAAAAAGCAATTAAATTTCAGTGATAACAGATGCCCCCTAATGGAATAGGTTAGGAGCATATGGATAGCCTAAATTCATCAATGTTTCTTCTACTGAGAGTACTGTTGTAAGAAAGAGCGACAGTGAGAGTATCAAGAGTGACCCATTGGAGGGAGAAGGGAACCTGTAGGACCCAACCTTTCACAAGGTGTGGAAAATAAATTGTGTACAAACGAGGTGGGCATGCCCCATGCTCATGTCATGTAACTCAAAAAAGGGTGTTGTACAGTAACTGAAATTGTGTGTTGATGTAGACAATTGCAATGCCGTCGGGGGATATTTTGATAAAGGAAGAGGACAATTCTGATGAGGAACAATACTCTGAATAGTAGGCAATGACACCTCTAAGAATTACCATGGATTATGTGGGCATTGATAACCCAAAAAAAATCATAGGTCTTCGAAAAATATAAAAAACAACTGTAATAGTCACAAAGTAAGACCCACTCGAACATGAGAAAGTGTTGAAGTTGAATGTTATGGGGGTCAAAGACAACAGAGAGAAATGATGGTTCTCCCTCTATCGTTCGAGACTCCTCATTGTAAAGGTAATGAGATTCAAGATACTATCGCTCTTCTAGAAGCTGTGCTGATGTTGACAAAAAGGGAGACGTGACTCTAAGAAGAAAAGGGCTTCGTGAAATCTAGTAGGTGAGGTCAAGAACTGAGGAGGTACATGGACGAAGTCAAGATGCGTGGAGACTCAAGACTGCCCTTGGTTGGGAATATATGCGAAGTATAAGTGGCCGCAACCGTTGAACTAGGTTAAGTGTCAGGGGGACAATGAGACATGGGATAAGTTGTGCTAGAGGTGGAGCAAAGTGAACAAAATCAAAGAGCATAGGCAGGTGGCCTGTGGGATACTCGGAGTTTATGGATGATGTTAACAAGATTAGGGGATAAGGAATGCCCCAACCAAGGGAGACATGGGTTGCATTTTCCAAAAAGGAAGAAGGTCGCCAAAGGTGATGACAAAAAGCTATGTAAAATGCTGAAAACAAAGGCTTAATTACAAAAAGAATTAAAAAATCAGTGGGGATAATAATGCAGATACAGAAATGAGTGCCCCAGTGTAAGATGGCTTGGCTTGAGGATGGCACAAGTTGGTTAAAAAACAAGTGGAGGGTTGGGGCCCCATAGGCCGGTTTCTGTAGTAGGGAAATGTATGGAGGGGAATCTGAAGATGGGAAAACCGGTGGTGGATGAAATGGATGGTGAATGATGCTGCGGGAGTGCAGTCAAAATAAAACTATGAAGAAGTGCCCTAGGAGTCCATTGGGTAGGCTAGCAAAATGAGGAGAAGGAGTATGTGGCTGATTCAAGACATGATGTAAGACTATCGGGACTCCCATCCCTAAAGGTTGAAACAACATGAGTGTCAAAGTGCCAAGGGGGGCTATGAATGGGACAACTCATGTGGGGGAGAATGCTACCAAGTGACAGTACCCAAAATGCAGTGGAGGTGTGATCCGGATTATTTTCGGCACGAAATGAGAGCGGAGATATAATAAAGAAATGCACAGAGATATCGCGTATATCCAGTAATATAACAAAAATATATCAGAGATGCAACCATAAACACAGAGATACAGTAATACACGATTTCTA
>ML798235.1:19071-43974 GCA_009831015.1 Picea engelmannii | reverse complement strand
TGTATTGCATTAACTGAAAGAGAAATATACAACCTGAGCCTTGATGTCGTAGATCTCCTTTCGATGGCTCCTAGCTTTGACACACACACTTGCTCATGCATGAAGAAGTTCAACCACATATGATTACTTGTAGTCTCTTGTTGTTGTAGCTTTAATCCTCCATATAGTCTTGCACAAGTTCTCCAATCAATCTCTAGCTAGCTTGCTAACTTCTGGTTCTTATGCTTGTTCTTGTTCTTTCTTATTGCTTAACCCTTTCCATAAGTAATCTCCTCAATATATAGGAGAAGATTGATTAGTTACTTGGATAGGGAATGATCCCAAGATATCTGGAAAGTCAGTATTTTGCCAACCATTCGAAATCCAACTCATCCTTCTAGAAGATTCCTTCTAGAAGGATCGAGAACTTATTCATTTTCTTCCTTTAGAAACATGTCCGCACCCTAACCATTAACACAGTACGGAAAATCCGCAATCTAGCTGAATGCAGCATGCGGAAATTAAGGATTCCCACAGGAGAGTATATATGCAGCCTGCGAACTATTTCCAAAAATGTGATTTTGAGAAAATGATAAGTGTAACCTTCTTCTGGAAAATGTTCTTAATGAAGAGTTTGATCTTCTATTATCATGACATAATCATATTATCATCTGGATAACCAAAAATGTGGATAACAACTCTAGACTCTTGGTTCAGAATTTTGAAGGTCAGGTAAGAACTTGGTTCCATGGTCTAGCAATAGGATCTATATCGTCATATGAGGAACTTGATAATGATTTTATTAGACAATGGGGGGGAAGGAAAGAGCATCTCTATTATCTAAATGAATTTGGGGCTCTAAGAAAGAAACACTATGAATCAATCCTCGAATTCACCCAGAGGTTCAATAAATTGTATAATAATATTCTAGCCGAGGTCAAACCCTCCCAATCTGCAGCAAAAGTAACCTTCGCTGGAGCTTTTGACCCTGATTTCGCCCTGTTATTGAGGGAGAGGAGATCGATAGACCTCACCAAGATGCAATATGATGCCTTAGAAATTGATTCAAACATGATGGCATCAGGAAAGTTGAAAACCAAATTTGAAACTGGAAACAAAGAAACCAGAAGATATAGAGATCAAGGGGGACCATCTGGATCAGGAAGATCTTCTGAAGACAAAATGGATGACATGGCGAGAATAATAAAAGAGATGTCAAATAAGATCTCAAGAATGGAACTAGATCAAGCGAAGAATGAGCATTTTCCCAGAAAGGATTTCACAAGGAATCCTAACCCTCAAAATCCACCAAGATAGATTAAGAATGAGGATCAAAAAATCCAAACCCCCTTTAAAAGTGAAAACTTTATAGGACGAGAAGATGTGGATGATTTTGAGGAACTAGAAGAAGACATTAATAATATTGGCGATGACTGCCTACAACCTTTTTTAGCGAGGCAAGATTATGAAAAATATGCAACTACAAAAGATAGATCTGAAAATAAAAAAAGAGAGCAGTATTATTGAAGATTCAACCTATCATGGCATTGTAGACGATATAATGGTTGAACTCCACCAAAAGTACAATCTAAGGCCTATAAACAAGAGCCTCACAACTCCCCCAGTGAAAAATATTTTTCCGAGGGGTGAAATAGACGAGTCAGTTTCAAAAAACGTTGAAAAATAGACTATAAGAACTAAGACCACTGACACATAGCCTACCAAGACAAAGTCCGCAGAAACATCAGCCGTAAACGCGCAGAAAATGGAGGTCCCTATAATTGAAATTAAAACCTCACAACAAAGGAAAGCTAAAAATAAGGGGTTAGAAACCCAAACCATAGAGATCGAAAAAATGATAGGAAATTTTAATCTGGAAAATGAAATAAATAAAATAAAAATCCCTATACCTCTTGTCGAACTAGAAAAAGATCCAGTTTACAAGAAACAAATCGCCAAATTAATCAGTTTTTTAGAAAACGAAAGTCAGGTCGTTGTTATAAATTTAGAATATGACAAGCCTAACATAATTTTCGGCCCACATTTCAAAGGTGCCAAAGACACCGTTTCCCATTTCTATATCACTCTGTTTGTGCGCGATCACCTGCTCCATAATTGCATGTTAGATTATGGAGCTTCTCACAATGTAATTCCTAAAGCCATTATGGATAGACTTGGTCTTGAAATCACCAGACCTTATGGAGATTTATATTCATTTGATTCAAGAAAATTTAAGTGTATAGGCATGATAAAATATTTAGTCATAAATCTTGCACAGATACCTGCGAAAGGTGTTCTAATGGATGTGGTCGTCATTGATATACCCTTGAAGTATGATATTCTCTTATCTAGGTCTTGGGGCACTAAACTTGGAGGATTCGTCCAACTCGACATGACGTATTCCACGATACCGGTATTTGGAGGGTAGTTCATGTGTTTTTACAGAGAAACCAGGTTAGCATTCATGGTAAGTGACCCACATAACCAAAACAACTACCCTGTTTATATTGCTGATCAAGATTTAGGCAATTTTATTTTATATATTGATGACAATATTTATATATGTATAGAGGAAAGTTGTACATAAAATAAAAAATAAAAAGAGAAAGTAAAACAAGATGTATATAGCACTGGTGTTTGGAAGATGTTTTTTGATGGTGCCTCATCTTATTTTAGGGTCGGAGATGGGGTGCTTTTTGTGGCACCTGGTGACAAATTTGTTATCCCTTTCTCTTATAGATTATAGTGGAACACTAACCACACTAAAAATTTATGTGAGTATGAAGCCCTAGTGTTAGGATTGGAAGATGTCAGGAGAATGAAAATTAAAAACTTGGAAATCGTTGGCGATGTAGAGCTAATCATGAAACAAGTAAATCGTCAATACTAGGCCAAACATCCCAAGTTAAGATCTTATCGGAACTATGTTTGGGATCTGATTGAAATTTTTTTATCCTCTGTTAATGTTCATTATATTCCAAGAGCAGAAAATCAACATGCAAATGCATTAGCCAAAGCATATTCAAGATTCACACCTCCCACTGCTTTCAAATTAAAATACCATATACTAATGAGACATAGACCTTCCGTACCGAATAACATACAACATTGGTAGGTTTTTGAGGACGATGAAAAACTCTAGAAATTTTTAGAGACAGTAGATGACTTTGCCGAAATGCATGCCGACCAAGAAAACTAGAATGACCCTATTTGGATCATGCAGGAAGGTGAAGACCCCCAAGAGTTTCAAGATAAAATTGCTGACCACTGGATGCTTGTTTTAAAAAATAATCAGATACCTAAGGGTTTGATCCCTTTATAAAGGTTATGTAATCATGATGACATCCCTTTGAATTCTACCTTACAGCCTCAGCCAGAGGAGGTTGAGGATTGCGATATTGGTACCAAAGAAAAACCTAGGTTGGTGAAATTGTCCAAATATCTGTCTCCCAAAATAAAAAGTAAGTATGTTGAGTTGCTTAGACAATATAAATACATTTTCTCTTGGTCCTATGACGAATTGAGAACTTATGACATTACTATAATGGAACATAAAATTCCTCTGAAACCAGGTGTCAAACCTTTCAAGCAAAAAATCAGATAGATTAACCCTATCCTACTACCGGTAATAGAAAAAGAAGTAAAAAAACTCCTGGATGCTAAAATTATTGTCCCACTGATATATTCTGAGTGGGTAGCCAATTTAGTCCCAGTGAGAAAGAAAAACAGTGAGATTAGGCTGTGTGTAGATTTTAGAAACCTGAATCGATCATCACTCAAGGACAATTATCCATTACCTAAGATGGACCATGTTTTAGAAAAAGTAGTTGGATCTAATAGAATGTCTATGATTGATGGTTTTTCAGGTTACAATCAAATTGCAGTACATCAAGATGATAAAGAAAAAACTACATTCACTAGCCGCTGGGGTACCTTTATGTACGACAAAATGCCTTTTGGTTTAATGAATGCAGGGGCAACTTTCCAACGAGCCATGGATATCACTTTCGTGGGAGAAAGAGACAAGTTCTTCATTATCTATCTTGATGACCTGACTATTTTCTCTAAATCTGATGCAGAACGTCTAACACACCTCAAACAAACTTTCAAGAAATGTCGCAAATTTGGTTTGTCACTTAGTCCCAAGAAATCCCATTTCACAATGCAAGAAGGTAAATTCTTAGGTCACATCATGTCTAGATATGGAATCAAAATCGATCCCAAAAGGGTCAAGGCGATAGATACCATAAATATTCCTAGAAACATAAACGAAATCCAGTCTTTTTTAGGAAAAATAAATTTCTTGAGAAGATTCATCCCTAACTTTGCTGAAATTGTAAAATTGATTACATATATGCTTAAAAAGAACAGTGAGGTGAAGTGGAAAAACGAAGCCAAAGCGTCATTTCAACATATCAAGAAAATAATAAGCGAAGCACCAGTCCTGGCAAGCCCGGATTACACAAAAGAGTTTTTGATTTTTTCTTTTGCCTCTAAACTTACAATCGCAGTTGTATTGTTATAGAAAAATAAGGAAGGTTTTGAGTGGCCTATTGCATTTTTTAGCACAAGTCTCAGAGACGTTGAGCTAAAATATGACATATTGGAAAAACACGATTATGCAAGTAAAAGCTCTCAAGGCTTTCAGAACCTATGTATTGCACTCAAAGATCATTGCTTATGTGCCTTCAAGTTCTGTTAAAGATATATTGGTGCAGCCAGACAACGACGAAAGAAGAGGTAGGTGGATGGCTAAAATTCAGGAGTTCGACCTGGAAGTCAAACCAACTAAAATTATCAAAGGTCGGGGTTTGGCCAAATTACTAGCCAAATCAAATCTAAAAGGACTTGGGATAAATCAGTTGCAAGAGAACGAGGGATTTCTATAAATAGATGAGCTTGACATCACTGCACCCACAACTGAGATTCAAGACAAGTTCTCTACTTTAGTCTGGTATCACGATATCATTTCTTACCTACTAAGCCTTCAATGTCCTAGTGAGTTAACCCCATCTAAAACTAGGAAACTAAAGTTACACCCTGTAAAATATTGTATCATAGATGGTGAATTGTATTGGAAAGACCCCCTGGGTTTCCTGCTGAGTTGCTTAGTCGAGGCTGAAACAGAAAGGGTTATAGAGGAATTCCACGTGGGAGTGTGTGGAGGACACCATGCTTGGCAGGAAGCGACTTATAAAATTTTAAGAGTCGGGTATTACTGGCCTAAATTATTCACAGATGTAAACAATAAAGTCTGAACTTGTACTCCTTGTCAGTTGTTTGTAGGCAAACAAAAAGTCCCAACTTTACCTTTAGTTCCAGTTAAAACCGAAGCTCCATTTCAGCAATGGAGTCTTGATTTCAATGGAGAAATTCATCTACACTCCAATAGACAACACAAGTGGATTCTAACAGCTACAGACTATTTCACTAAATGGGTGGAAGTTATTCCCACGATAAATGAAACTGACTCAGTAGTAATCAGTTTCCTAGAAGAACATATTTTATCCAGGTTTGGTTGTCCCCGAAAGATAGTCACTAATAATGCCCAAGCATTTAATTCAATGGCCATGGAAAGCTTCTGCCAAAAATATAACATCATATTAGGACACTCCACAACTTACTATCTGCAAGGTAATGGTCTAGCTGAATCGTCTAATAAAAGTCAGATTACTATGATAAAAAAGGTTTTGATTGAAAATAAGAAGGCATGCCATATCCATTTAAAATATTCTCTATGGGATAACAGGATAAGTACCAAAAGATAAATTGGGATTTCCCCTTTTCAGATGGTATATGGCACCGACGTCATTTTACTAATAAATCTTTCTCTGCCCATAATGAAACTATGGCAAGATTCAAATGAAAATCCCAACGAAGTTACCAGGAGGATAAACCAGATGATTGAAGTTAAGAAAAATCAGGCCAAAGTAAATGAAAGGTTACAGAGATATCAGGATAACATGAAGGCCTTATTCGATTAAAAAGATAAAGATAGAGATTTCCTCCTTGACGGTCTAGTCCTGAAATGGGTAGCCATGAAAGAAGACACTGGTAAACATGACAAGTTTGATCGAATCGGTTCGTCCCATATAAGATTTCGGTTTCTGAGGGAAAAAATGCCTTTTTATTAGAAAATATCGATGGAGACATTTGCAATGCCCCTGTAAATGAGCGACACCTTAAACACTTCATGCAGTAATGTGTTTTTGAACTCTCATTGTACATACTGGTTTGTTTTCATTCTTACTTTATAGTTCCATTTCTTTTGGTAAGTTTTTCCATTCCAAAAATAATAATAATAATAATAATTAATTTTGATTCATGAGATTTCCTGACAATTAGTATGATAATTTATTTCACAGGAAAGTTGTTGACCAACCAAGAAACTAGAGATGCTAAAAAGGTGACGGGCACAGATAAATGTATTAAATATCTTCCAATGAAAAAGGTAATAAATTAATAGCCTTTTTTGGCTGGCAACATAGGAGTTACCAAGGTATGAGATTCTGCTCTGAAAATTCAAACCAATTTACCATGAGAAATGAAAATGAATAAATCATTAGTTCAATCGATGCTAATGTTATCACTGAAAATTTTCAAAATAAGGAAGTAAAAGAGAAAGGGGGACTTAAGGAAAAGTTATAAAGACTAACGAAGAAAATCTTTAAGAGCGGTCATGTGTGCAGTAGTTTTTCTGAAGCCCTTTACTTTTCCCTTAGTCATGGTAAAGTCCGCTTCTCTCCTGACCTTGGATGTTTTATCGTAAGTTCCTTGAGAAAAGAAAGGTCTCACGTTGGTTCTGAAAATTCTCAAACAAACCTTCAAAAATGAGAATAGGTTGAGTTTATAGTTCTTTAACTTTGGCTGAGCCAAAAGTATGTCTAGGTTAATCCTAACCTTATTAGCCTTCTTAACAGAAATAAATTGATTGGTTTTGCTCAAGGAAATTCCTTAAAAAGATGTCAAGAAGTTTCCCTCAATAATTTCCCTGAAGCCCGTGATGTTTGAAGGCAAGAGAGAAGATTAGTCTAGAGCTTTTTAAGTGAAAAGTTTACAAGCCTCTGTTGTTAAAAAATTCAAGCAAATATCTTCCTGAGTATATTACAAACTGATTGATTTCCCCCACTTCATATTAAAAGAAAATGTATACAGACAGATGGTGAAAGGAAATTCAATTTTGATTTCCCCCATCTAGTCCAAAGAGATGAAGAAAGGAAATTCATTATATTGATTGCCCTCATCTCAACATTTAAATGGTAGAAAACAATGAAGTGGTGAAAGGAAATTCAATATGGGAAGTCTGATAACTTCCCCGGGGTACTGAATAGGCTCGTTGGCAGTGAAGAAATATATTTATATCTGATAAGGCTATTATACATGAATTACAAGACGCTCTAGTAACTTTTCTTCTTTCAGCTGGATTCACATTATAGGTTTCTGGGATCCCCTAATTTGACACATTGAAATCACTTTACCTTGATGCAAACGGAATCAGGTGAAACCTGGTAGAACGATTAAGTTGGTTTTGATTATCTTACATAGATCTAAGGTCAGTTTCAGAAAAGGAAATATATTGAGAACCTAACTTGAGAACATCAGATGTTTTATTTTTGAAGAAATTTTTCAAAATCAAATGTAGAGATCCTAAAATCCTGTTTCGATTTTTCTCTTGGTCTGTTTCACAAAGTTGAATTATTGACCCCATTTACCCAATGAAGGCACTTGGTCTACATGTTATTCTCATCCCATAAGGAAACGTGATCCCTAGATGGAGCCTAATGTTGACACAAAGTTTAATTTTTTACCCTTTTAACCTGAAACTTTGCCTTTTTCTAGTCATGGAGCCGCCCTTAGTCCTAAAAAAGAGTCAAAAGTCTTTCGATTTTTTTTTTTGGGTTTCAGGATTCAGTTTTTCACGAGGTATGATTTTTAGTTAGTAACTCCAGAGTCCCAGTGCCAAAATCCTGAAAAGGATTTATATTAAAGTAATAAAACAGAAAACAGAAAAAGTGGGTGCTATAAGTCCCGACGCGTGTTTCACAAAGTATCCTTTAGTCATGATTAATTAAACTCTTAAACGTGATCAATGATTCATTAATCTTTCACAATTCAGGTTTTCCTTTGTCAAAGTTCTTTTAAAATGTCAACCCTCGAGCGCCCGATACCCGAATTTCCGAAAAAGAAAAGAAAAGCAATAAATTACTAACCTAGATTTATTAAAGCATTAATACGAGTGATTAGTAACTAAATTAATCCCATCACGATTTAGCAATTCGGGGTTTTCTTATGACATACCTCATGGGTAAAGGATCCTCGAAATTCTGAAATGTGAAATCAAAATTTTTTAACAAAATTAAGTTAGTTTAAAACGAGATTAATAAATAATGACTAAACTATTTTTCGCGTTTTGCATTTCAGGATTTGTTGAATGCAGTCCTTTCGAAACTCCAGTTTGAAATCGTCGATACGCAGCAGTATTAATAATGGAAAAATGGATATATTTTTGATATGAAGGCATATCTTCCTCATTAAAACATTAATTCCTTATCCCCTGCAACAGTACGCTCGTCTTAAGACAAGATAAAGGCTAATAAACGTTCAATAGTTTGAATTTCATTCTTGTTTTTACAAGCAGGAGTGAGTTGCATTTATCTAGGCTTATACATTTTTCCTCTACAAATAGGTTTTCTGTCTAAACGTGAACATTATGGCACCTAGAAAGGCACCTAAGAAAAGTGAAGAAGCAACTGAAAGCTTAGGCCCAGAAGGAGATGTTGTGTCTGATACTACACGACATGCCATTGATTCCATCAAATCATGGAGGCAAATTTTTGAAAACTTGGACTACGAAATCAAGAATTTTCTCACTGATTCTGAAAACAAACTCCAGGACATAGCAGAGTTCAAACTTCACAAAGTAGCCACGCACCCATGACTCATGACATACAAGGATATGATCAGTTGGGCTTTATATAGGAAAGACGTGCAGATGAGAATAATTTCGGACAACCAAGGGGTCATCATCGACTCTTTCATACTGGAGCATATACAAGTAATGTACAAACTGTCTCCAAATTCTAAGTACATTTATAATAACGAGTTTGTAAGCAAATTTCAAAGGAAAGAATGCACAGAGGCAGATCAAGCATACCCCGACATAATCAAAGACTAGTTGAGACACCCAACAAAGTTCAAGGATGATACCCATAACCTTTATGCCACAGCCTCATTGAATGAGTACATGGTCTATGTGGCTATGATGCTATGTAGACTTTTCGAGAAGAAAAGTCCTATCCTTTTCCTTGCAAAATGGGTGCCCATTTTACATGAAGCAGCCGAAAGCTATAGCTTCAATTGGAACAAAATTCTATCAGATAACCTAGCTAAGGAGGTTATGGAGTATCAAAGCACGAGATCCAATGGCTGACTAGTAGCCTTTTACATGTCAGCATATATCATGGACACTATGTGTTTCATGACTCCTTTCCCTTTGATGAATTGGAGTTGGAACCCAACATGCACTGAACATATTCATGAATATCATTCTAAGCTGTGGGAAGAAAATGCTAAGGATTATTTTTACGAAGTTTTTCATTTCGTGGCGATACCGGTGCATCAGATGTTGTATGGTTGTGCACCCCCCTGTATTTTAGAGTCGGTTATAGGAAACCTTAAGGTGGTTTTCGATTGGTTTATTGAGGAGAATTTCTCCTATATCAGGGTTTTTAGATGTTCTATCCCTCCTCATGCACTTTCGAAATTCCTCCCCGACAGACTGGTGTGCAGGGAGGTATCTCATCATAAAATAACAGGCAGTATTGGGATAGAACTGAAGACATCTCAAAAGAAGTTTTGGCCAGTCTTTCCCATACAGATTGGAAGGTTTTCACTACTCAACCTGGGTCATTCCAAGGTTGAAACTGCAACTCTAGAGGAGGTCAAGTTGGTGGATATCGAACACAAGAAACATGACCCTTATCAAATAGTGGGAATACACATCGCTCATTGTGGAATGAAAGTGTTGGAACATGAGAAATCCCCTCGCGATGACATTTTCAAAGGGGTCAAAACCTATGAGGAGGTGTTAGATAGGGTACAAACATTACCACTTGACTTGCAAACCAGTCTTCTAACCTTCCAGAGACACAGACGAAGTGGTTTTCCCAAGGCATTGCAGGGAGAAGCAACAAAACCTCCTCCATAACAAGAAAACATTCCCCTAGGCTTTAGACAGAAAGTGTAGGATAAATCAGACACTGAGGAAAATCCAGAGGGGGCCGAAGGATCTTCACAAAACAAAGAAGTCCCACAGATGGAGAATCCAGGACCAGAAATAGAAAGAACGTTTGGGACACCTTCAGAATCCAGTCAATATACCCCCCCCTTCATCATCTAATATTCATGTTCATACCCCCTAGACAACAGGGGAAATAAAATCCACAGAGTTGGGTAATCCCATCACTTCCACTAATAAATTTGAATGTTTTTGTGACGAAGTAGAGACGAATTTTCGTCGGCATAGAGTCGTTTTTGCAACCAAGATGTTTTTTTTTCATCGGAATACATTCGTCGGTCTAGAAGTCACACATGGATCTTTTCCGGTCTAATGACCGAGAAAAGAAGCCTATTCACAATAGGGAAAAGTTCGGCTAGATACAAATGTTAGTAGGTCTAACGACTAATATTAGTCGCAAGAGTGACCAAGACAACCCTAGAAAACTTAGTCAATAAACCACTATGAGTTGGTAGAACGATGAATCTTAGTCACTAGAGCGAACCAACAGTTAAAAATGTCAAACGAAGGAGGATCAGTTAGTCGCTAGAACGACCAAGTGACCTAGTTTGTGACCAAATGGCAATACAAGCGACTAACACGTTGGTCGCTCGACCGGCTAACACGTTGGTCGCTCTAGCGACTAACACGTTGGTCGCTCGACCGACTAACACGTTGGTCGCTCTAGCGACTAACACGTTGGTGTTTCCAAACATTTAACAATACAAGTGACTAACACGTTGGTCGCTCGATCGAATAACATGTTGGTAGCTCTAGGGACTAACACTTTGGTGTTTCCGACCAATTGGCAATACTAGAGATGAACATGTTAGTCGCTAAAGTGACCAATGTTGGGGTTTTAAAAAAAAAATTATGCCATTCAGATAGAATCTTAACTAAATTTGATAACAAGTATTTAAGTGTGTCCAATCATGATGGTCATGTAATTGTAGGATCTTAACTAAACCTTGATTTCAAAATGGGGTGGATGATATGGTGGAACCATGTGAAAGGAGAACTTGATCAAACAACGCAATAAATCAAACAAATTGACAATATTTAAGTTGATAGAGTGAATACCATGTTTGAGGAACTCAATGTGCAGGTCTTCCTCATATGTAACTCTATTGTTATTGATCATGTGAACAACTCTCCTCATGTCTCCAAAATAAAATATATGACATGAGGTAGGGCTATGGGAAATTTGGATTGAGGATTGTATAGGAACATGATAAAGGGATGGAGAGGAAGGGCTATGGGAAATTTAGATTGAAGATTGTATAAGAACATGATAAAGGGATGGAGCAAGGGATAAAATGAATTACTGATATATATCTTGTGGGAGGGAAACCTGTCTAGGTAAAAGGGTGCACCAGAAGACTCTATGTCAATTGTAGAGGGCTTCAAGAAGCTCATGTCTCCTATTGGAAATGAAACCATACTTTTTTATGATAGAGGAGATGCTAGAAATATTTATAAAGGTGAGGAATATATAAAGGGACATGCTAAAGAGACTCTTCTTAGTTGTTATAAATGAATTGGTGACCATTGATCTTAGAAATCATATGAACTAAATTTATCGTACATTCGTCAATTTTAGAGAAAGGCATACAAACAAAGAACATTGTTAATTTCGGATCAAATCCCTTCAAATAGGAAAATTGATAAAAAGAACATGTAAATAGGAAAGTGTAAACATTAATACAAGGGCATACAAACAAATAACATTGTTAATTTCAGATCTAGTCCCTTCAAATAGGGAAATGAAGATGCAGATAGGAAAGCGTAAATATTAATAATAAAATGTTGATAGGAAAGTGCATGGATTGATGATAGAATTTTCTAGCACCCTTGTAAAATCAGGGACATAAACATGCCTTTAGCTAAGCATTCATCTTGGGGTCACAATTCTTCTGTAAGGTAATGTTAGAAGGCGAGTTAAGGGGACAAAAGTGAAACACTCCTTGTTGGGAAGCATACATACATGGATATGCACCGAATTCCACTACTGGAATATTTAATTGTGAATGAATAGGTCTTTTTATGAAGCTATGGTGCAGAATGTAGTGAATCAAACAGACTTGGTTTATGGCTATGGTACAAAATGCAGTGAATCAAATAGTAGCAACTCGGGGTATGTTTCTCAACAACACACAAAATATCCCACGGATTGCTCAGTTACACACAAAGTTGCTTGGCTCTCGCACAGAAATTCCAATCGGAAGTTCAATAATATTCAGAAACTCCAGTTGTATATGGTCTCCTCGAATGGCATTGGTTTCTTTCACTTCGGTTTTGGCAGCAAGAAGTTAAAAACATCAAAGAAGATTTCAAATTGTTGTTGTCATCTCGGATGGTGTATTTTAAAGCCTTTAAGATCTAATTTTGAACAGTACCATTGAATTTAGTACCTGGGTGTTGTATCATTGTGTTAAAAGATGAAGAATATGTGGACAATTGTTGCACATTAAAAGTGTTTTCCAGTAAGAAACTTGTTGTTGTAATAGGACGCTGGAAGGGAAGGACAAATTTTTATGGTTTCACAAATATTATGTCACACACACAAATCCAATTTTTCAAGAGGCATGATTGGTTCATTATAGGGCGTCATTTAGGAGTAACGTCATCCAAGAGTGTCAAATCATAGTTTAACAACAATTATCAGAATGTCAAACAACGCCCAAGTGCTAGTCTAAAGGAGTGAAACAAATAATGCCAAGGGAGTCAACTCATACAATTTCAATTTTAAAACTAGTAAAATTAGCAACCCACCGCGAGGGAATTCACGAATTCTCGGGAAATTGCAATTTTTAAATCAATTAAAGGATCTCGATTAAATTGATAACACCATTTTTTTTATTTTTCAAGCATAGATGTTGATGAGATTACCAATTTTGTTTTGGGCACCGACATTGACTGAAAAGGTAGATTGTATGGAAGGGCCTTCTATTAAGGAAATCCCTATTGCGACAATGATTCAATGTTTTATAAATATGGCTATGGAGTGGTTGATACTGATGGTATGAACCCTCTATCAGTTCATCAGCTAACAAGCCAATCTATGCCACCAATTTTGAAGATAACAACTACAATTAGAAATGAAGATAGTTACTTTTGGGTGAAAAACATAAATAATGGCTTTAATGCCTTCATCAATCTGATAAATGCTTAATCATATGTATTGATGCTTTATTACTTGAATTTTCCATGAATGAGAAACGAGTGTGAATCATCGACTTATAATATCACTATGGATATCGACAATGTTGGACAAATGAAGTAGCAAGGAAAGTGTTAAGAAATAGGGAATAGATTTCACAAAGTGTGGGTTATTGTAGAAGTGAAAATCAATTGTGGAGTTCACAAAAAATCACAGGAGGAACATTGAACATATGAGAGCCTATAGATATGGAATTAATATAAAGTAATCCTAACATGTAGCATATATTCCAACAAACAATATGGATGGCATTATTTGACATACTCATTGGATACATCAATGCAATTACTATAGAGTTTGCTCAACAGTTGCACAAAATGCCATCGTAATTCGAGGTTTTTAGGTTGGCACAACATTTTAAGATCCTGGAACATTAGAGACATTGGAGGATCATTGGCATTCCTTGATCCAAAGGATGGATATAGAAGTCCAATCGAGAGCATAAGAAGTTGTAGCACAACATGGGTTGATTAAGCTATTTGTTTTCGATGAATTATGAAGAATACAACCATATGTCACATGAGACATGTTCATTATCCATCCTAAATAAAATGTAGCATCAAAACCATGTATTGAAGACTCATCACATGCTTTAGAACATGTGCCAACACTAGTAGGTGAAGAATCCATGGATGCTATAGAGCCTATATCAACTATTGCATAAGAAGTAGCAGAGTGTGAAGAAGGAGTAGGAGGATATTTCCTCAATAGATTAGGAACTAGAATCAAATGTTTCTAGGGATGCAATGGAAAATACCTTAGCCCAAGTGAAGGAGCCATTTGATATTCTAGATTCCCCATAGAAAGAAGATATTTCCACCCTGTTAGGGGTTCCAATTGTTAAAGGAAAAGATGAAATCAACAACTTTGTTGATGAAAAGACACTTGTGATACATGAAGAGAGTAGCTATGTCATTGAGCATATTCCGAAGAGGATAAGGAGATATGGTTTGAATAGGCTGCAAAAGAGGATTCTAACACACATTGTGGCCACATTGAATGGTATAAATTTAACATTGAATGATACATATCTCTTATGAAGATGGATTTCCAAAACACTTGGAAATTTTGTGAATTTTATTTTGATATTACCCCTAAAAGGAGAAATCTCCTTTGCAAACCTTACCTACACAATTAGGCATTGCAACAAATATTGAGGTCACCAAACCCCTATGTTGGGGGTGTGTAAATATGAGCATTTAAGTATGTGTTCCACAATGAAACTATGAGTTTAACAACTACAAAATAACATGAGCCTAAAGAGATTATAGTAGAATTGAAGATAAGAGTAGAAGGGGCTAGACTAAGTAAGTTATGAAAAAATCATATTCACCTAACAGTAGATCCATATGCCTGCCCAATTCTAGAGAGACACTTGAAGGTTGAAAAAAACTCATCAACACCTCCATAAATGAGGTACTGAGGAATATAGATTCGAGGTGACAAACACTAACATAGAAGCTATGGTAAAGAGAGACACACTCACTACTAGGAAACAAGACAATTCTCCATAGAGTTGATTCATATATTGAAGGTCTTAGGGTGAACATATCCTAGTGGATAGGGTTGAAGTTCAAGTCCCCCTCCTACTATACCCCATTCCATACTTCAGGTAGTCAAGAGAACCTAACATTGATATTCTAAAGGCAAGAACAATCCAGTGACAAAATATGTATTTCAAGACATTTAAACTATTTTTACATTAAAAACAACAATTTCATCAATTCAAAATTATAATTTCAACAAAAATAATCTCCAAAAAAATATAAAAAACATAAAATATTTAACTTTCTTGACACATTTCCTATATTATTATTATTTAATATTAAGTTTGACTAACATATATGTAATTATATCACCTTAAACTAGTCCTTAACAAGATCCATACATTTGAGTGATGGGGCGACTCCATTGTTGCTCCTCTCCATCCTGCGATTCATCACATGACTTAATTATATTTCAGAATATTAATTAAAGATGTAACAACCTCTACAAATTAATGACTAAAGATGAATACCTGAACGAGCTTCTCTTCATTTCGAGAATAAATTATTCTCTACTGAAAAGGACCAACCACGTGAAGGTGGAAGCTCTTATGGCCCCTCCCCCCCTCTCACATCACTCTCATTTCCCCATACCCAATCTATCTAGATTTTACAACTATAATTAGAAATGAAAGTAACATTAAATGTAAGCAAAAAACATTCATCGCCATGTGCTAAAACAAAAAACATGAAAGCAAATAACATTCATGGCATTTAGCTAAACAAAATACATTACATTGGACCAGAAAATATTGGATTTATATTAATAATAAAATGTCTAATCATTTGTTTTTCTTCTTCTTCTTCTTCTTCTTCATGGTATCCATGAAAGCACAAATTAAGTCATCATCATCAAAATTTAACTGATCCCCCACAATTATTGGGCGTTCTTGAAGTGTTGAATCATCAGTACTCAACACCTCATGCCATGATGAACTTCTAGTATTTCGGCGTGGAGGTTCAGGATGTGCATGGGCATCCACTACTGCAACAACAAAAAAAATTCAAGTGATATTGTTATTCACTGTTCCTAGGGAAATTTAATTAATACAGATTTAATCACAATGTTTTATACCTGGATTAGAGGGTGCAGTAGAAACAGTAGCTAGTGGCCGCATTGTTGTTTCTGCGCTTGTTGATCTCCGCTCTCGATCAGCATCTACATGCTCTGCCATATGAAACAATATAAGTATTTAGTATAGAATATACCCTAAATATCAATACTCATTGAAAAATGGAAAAACATTAAAAATGAGCACATACCACTATGTAACAGTCCTTCGGCAACAACGCTTGAATCAATATGGGGGTCAAGATGTGGTTCATTGGGTACATTAGGAGCATTGTTAGCATTGTTACTCTCCTGTGAATGTGGAAAAGACACACATTATTTTACATTTTAAATGAATAAAAAATATATTTTACATTACAAGTAATCAATGAGTAAAAACTAATAAACAAGTTTTTAATTTCATTTTATTTACCATGTCCTCTAGAGAGACACATGGCGATTTCCCCAAGCTTCTTCATCATGCCACCATGCCATCAAAACCATGCGTGAACCCGACCTTTAGATCTTGTTCTCTAGCTTTCTCGTTGAACAAATCCCCCTGCATTGAGCAATATCAAAATCATTAGTCACTAGCTGCAATGAATTACATATTTTGTGACGATGATTTAAAAAAAGTAAAATGTTTAGGCACTTACAACCTATGCCTTCAATCTCCCGTAACCAACTTGGCCAAGTTTATGTTGGCCGTGTTTTTCTTGTCTTTCCTTTGTTGCCTTGGAAGTGTCTTGGAGTCTACACAACATTTTGAAATATGTTAGATATTGATTGTTTTCCTCGTAAATTAAACAAAAGACCATCATAGTAAATTGAAAACACCTCTTACCTTCCAGGGCTAGGTGGTTTCTTCCCTTGTGCTTTCATCTCTAATTCTCTTGCATCAAGAATAATTTATTTCCACTCCCTCTCGGGGACAACCAAAGGGTGTTCGTACTTGGGGTCCTGTACTAATTTATTCCTATACGCCTCTCTAACATGTTTCAAATGCTTGTCGGTCCTTTTTAGGACTTCAGGCTTATTGAACGAGTCACCAAACTCGCCAACCAGTCTGGAGATAAGAAGGCTTTTCAGTTTGGAATCTTGTCGATTCCATCGTAGTCGAATGGTTGACCCAAAAATTTCTAATGCATAGTCATGCAAACTATTGTAGAACACATTGTTTCCTGTAAAATATTGTCATCATTAGTAATTAAAATCTCACTGATATGTGATTTTTTAAAAAATTAGATAACATGAATCTCTATAAAGACATATATTAAATACCTGGTAGTTGTACTATTTTTAGAGGAACCATGTCTTGGTCGACAAAAAATGATATCGCGATTGTTCATGTGCTTTGGATACGTGTAGCACCAGGGTAGCAATCAACAAAAGAGTGATTAGATCCATGATCATGTGCACCACCTGCACAATCTGACGTGTGTTGTGGGGGCGTGGTATCACCCCTAGAAGGTATAGAATTGGTCACATGCGGTACACTTGGGGTGGAAAATAGCCTAGTGGCTACGTGGCCATGCGGGTTCACTATTGCAGTCCCACTGCTGCTACCAGGACCTTCCCCTTCCCCTCTCATCAATCTCAAAAAATTCTACAATGAGAAATATGTGTCAATTGCATATATCAAATTACAAAATTTAAAACCAAAAATTGATATTGTTAGATGACATGACTTACCCCATAATTTGCTATCTTAAAATGTAATTCAACTATCCTTTTGAAATCCTCAGCAGTTTCCGGCCCAACAATGACCAAATCCCGGAATTCCCTATTGGCCTTTCTTATGGACAATTCTATTGTCTACAAGGGGTCTATAGAATCAAATATCTCTTCATCACTTATATATTCATCATTTTCAGTCGATGTGGTGCTAGGAAAGGGGCCTTTTTCCCGATCACCACTATGGCATAATTTCAAGAAGAATGTTAGTACGTGCAAGAAATATTGAAAAATCAATATATGAAATAATGAAATATTGGCAAATATTATCAAATGAAACATTCACACATACAAATTAGCAAATATTTGGAAATGAAACATCGAGCAAAAATTAGCAAATGGAACATTTAGAAATAAAATAAAATTTCATCACAAATGAAACATTCACTCTATTTTGATGGTGATAAACTTGTAAACTCTTGAATTGATTATTCTATAAGAAATATTGTTGGGTTTTCTTCCAAGGTTGGTTTTCCTAGGATAAATTCTTGTGTTCTTGTGTCTACTGTGCATGGTTAATATTTCTAGATCTTGTTATTTCTGTTGCATTGTAATAGTTGAGATTCTTAGTGTATAGTTATTCTATGATAATTGTGGCATGAAATGAAATTTTGCATTGAAATTATAAAACAATAACTATCAGATCCGAGATTCAGACAATTCAACAAGGATGTAGTAAGGTAGTTTCCATTAGAGAAAGTGATAATTTGGCTCTATCAAATGAACATTTCCAATCCATCTAGTGCAACATAAGGGCTTGCAATGGAGGTATGTATATACAACGTTGATTTATTTTCTTGGAAAGGTGAGGAGGTCAATAGAAGCATTGGATGTCTTTCATGTGATGTGTGTCCTTCCAAGCTAATAATGTGGAATTTCTGCATTGAGATCCTTGGCTTGAACCGAATGTTGTGGTCTATAACGTTGTCTTAAATTGCCATGTTCCATGTTCCTTGGATGTAATGGAAAGGATCCTTTTGGGTGTTGCAACAAATGAGGAAAAGTGGGTCAAAAGTTTTTCCAAGATGATTTGAATGGGGCCAAAGGAGGGCTTGAAGCCCAAACCATTAGAAAGGATGTGCATAACAGATTCAAGGGTGCAATCCAAATCCCAAGCAATATGGGCTAACTTCATGAAGGTAAAATATGGAAAATTTGGAGGAATTCGAACCTCTTTTTTCATTGACACAAGGAATAAGTTCCTTTAACCACAAGATTTGAAATGATATAAGAGAGAAAGTGACTAGATGCAAGAGGGGGGGATTTTCCAATTTGTTGGAATGTAAAGGCCAAGCCTTGGCCATATTTGTTTGCAATCTTCACAATTGGTGGTTTCAATTTTTGCTTCTATTGACGCGATTAGCTTTGGGATCGATCAACTCTGGTCCTTCTCACCAAGATTATCATCTTAGAAACCTTTTGAGCTTTGGAAGGTGGTCTGTTTGGTGATCCACATATGAAATGCAGACCATATGCAGAGTTTTGTATGTGTTATTTTATGTCTTGTTTTAATTTTTAGCATTGTGATTCTTGGGGTAAGAGACCTCTCTCAA
Source organism: Picea engelmannii (assembly GCA_009831015.1). Taxonomy (NCBI): domain Eukaryota; kingdom Viridiplantae; phylum Streptophyta; class Pinopsida; order Pinales; family Pinaceae; genus Picea; species Picea engelmannii. The sequence continues at coordinate 24,617 of ML798235.1, read as the reverse complement.
CATTTCATTCATAACTTTTTCTACAAGAAGAAAAATCAACTTTTGTTGAAGATTCAATGATTACATGCTTCATTCTATCCATGAATTGGTGATATTATGGTTGGGAAACTGTAGGTAGGATAAGAGAGGGATGGAATAGGTTTTGTACTGTAGAAAAAGAAGATGTTCCTGGGTCGACTCGATTCAAATTGTAATCAACCAGCAACTCTTTGCCTGCCGTTATTTTTTTCACCACAAATACAAATATCCTATTACCTTCACGCTCCTCAAAAATGCAATTGGGTTCCTTTCTTTTCATCCTAGGCCTTGTACTATTTATAAGACCTACAATATTCCCCAATGACTTTGTCCTTCCATCAATATACATAGTCGCTCCTTTATTTTTATTATTGTCTTTCAGCTCTATATAATTTGCGGCGAGTGCGTATCTCCACATACTAGGCATATATTGGACCAGCCTCAACCATACTCCATAAGTGTAACATGGTCCAACATAATCAAACAATTCAACTAATATTCCATATTTTACCTTTATACCATCCATGGAGAATAAGCCAAGGCCATGGATGGATGACGGAGCAATGTGATACATCCTCTCATTAACACAGAAGTTGGTGTCCAACTCTGGCAGTTCCTTGGGTACCCACTGTTTAAGTAGGTGTTTGTACCTCAAGGGAACCTCGATGTCACTTATGCTCTCATCGTCATAAGAACATGATCCTCCTTTAGCAAGAAAGAATTTCATGCACCTACCAAACTTTTTTCTGACCTTTTCACCTCTAGTTTATTTCGCCTTGTAACATGTGTTGGATATGTTTTCCCTTGTCCCTCTCGAAATTTCATCGCTCGAGCTAGATGATAGGTCTGATAGATACATATTTGGTTGTACCTACACTCCATCGAGGGAGAAGGAAACGTTAGTCCAACAATATTCATATTATAGTATAGCTAAATATATTCATATTCTCCTTGTGAGAAATAGTTTTCTTGTCTTTATAGAAGCATAATATTCTAATATCAATTATCTAATTGGGAATACTGCTAACACACATATATGATTTTTTGTTTATCCTTTAAAATAGAGGCCCATGGAAAAAAACTACAACCTTGGTAGAGTAATTAGAGGTATAAATAAAAAATATGCTAAAAAGACCTTGATCTCTCTTGGGTTGAATTGTGTCAAATGTTACCTCCATATGCATGACTAGGAAGAATGGTATTCATAGTCCAAAGACTAGTTGAAGGCTTCAAATTTGTAGATTTTTTTTATGTTTTTTCAGGGCTCAATACCTCAAGGGAAAAAATGGCTAATGAATCTTGCAATCTGCATCTAGGGACAATAAGGAAAAAGAGGTTTAATTCATAAGCACCAAATGATGCCACTATACACAATGGACAAGTGGTGATCCGGATACACAATGGTTAAGGCAATATTAATGAGTTTGAATCATCATGCAACAACATATCTCATCCTATGAGGTGAATCCCATATGAACTTTGTCATGATGGGATGGATGGAAGTATGTGGTATAATGTTAATTATATGGAGATTAATTTCTCCAATCTATGTTGTCGCCCTCCACCACCGGATCTAGAGAATTGGGAAGAGCCCCATGCTTTGTAATTTTATGTCGAATCGGAAGCCATTTCGTTCGTTTGAAGTTGGGAATCTCTTGTAGGTGAGGAAGAAGAATACAAATTATAAGGATCCTTTCATTGCTCTGCTATAATCTTCAATGGAAATGAGCCTTACCATATTCGTAGGTTATGGAGACAATTTTCAGTTGGTGGAATGATTTCTCGTGTATTCAGTTTGGTTTTATGATTGGAGAAGTGGAATGTTGGTTTTTGTCCAATATCCGTCTACTTGATTGGCTTCATTGGAAGTCTAAGATCACTTGACTTGACATTTATGCTCATCAAAGTAGGGTAGGTAGGAATTCCAATAAGCTCACAGTTGAACATCACTTTCAGCAGTTTAATTCAGTTTTCAGTATGTGTTTTAAGATCGCAGTAGTATTTTTTAGCAGGTACAAGTAACAGGTTGCAAGTGGCAGGGTGTGAGAGCTTTGTAGCAGCTTAATGGATCAGGCACAGGGTCTATGATTTCTTTGGCACCTCGCAGGAAGGACGTTGTCACCATTGTAGCCAATGTTAGAACATGTAATTTTTTATAATTTGGCTAAAAAATGGTCGTTTATAGGATTATTGTGCTCTTGGGCTCATATGTAGGATCTAGGTTATTTTTGACAAAAATTGTATTGAGTTTTACATCCATGATTAATATCCAAGTTAGAAATTGAGTTTGATTTGGGTTTGCAGTTGGATGTACCCATTTTTCCATGTGCAAGGTGGAGTGTTATAACATCATAGTGAAATTCCCTCCTCTCGAAAGGAATTTGATGACCTTTTAACATTTTTTCTGGTCTCTACCTATGAATAGAAACCCTTCTTCAGAATCCATACTTTACTCTTGTATTTTATTTATTCATTAATTAGAAAATATGTCTCTTCTAAATATTGGTGAGGGCAACATAGATGATTCTTTTCACAGGTATAATATACTTAAAGTTGATGACAAAATTGAGGGATGAGGGTGCGTGGTCAAAGTTCGATTAAAGTTTGGATTGCTCTTGTCAATGGTGTTGCATGAGGATATGTTTCAGATGTTGATATGATTTAAGAATTCACCAAAGAAAATCAAGGGAACAAATGAAAATTTTCTTTCAAGTTTTGTGGTCTCGGTTTCATTGCAGCAAAGACAAGAGGAATTTTTTTATTAAAAATGAAAAATCATAAATATTGGGCCTTTTGTGGTCCAAGTCTACTAGCCAAGCACCGAAGTTATACTAAATAACACAATCCTATCTCCAGTTTAGCACCGAGCCACTAAAGGTAATACCTCCCCAGCTATCGACTGATTGTCAAACCCCAAAGCATGAAAGATTGTCAAACCCCAAAGTGTGAAAGATTGTCAAACCCCAACATGAAATATTGTCAAACCCCAAAGCGCCCCAGATATTGACTGAAGACATTATGTGTTGGGCACGTAGGTGTTCTCAATGCGTCACAAAGAAAGACAGGTTTTCATTCAATCCCAGATCGATGTGGATGAAATTTGGTCTAGTTCTCTTTTTAATGGCTGGCGGATATCATCTGCACTGAGATCATAGTGGATTTAACCACCAAATGAGAGCAATGGCTATTTAATGGTTCATTGCACCTGGAGGTAAAATGATATACATTGATGCCACAGTGGGATCTAAATTATAGTGGCATTTCAAGGCCACAGGGTGGAAATTTACGCATCATTACTCATACAACCCCCTAGAATCTCTCTTTCTCTAGGAGAAAAATTCAAGATGATGTAATAAAAATTATAACCTCTGAGAAACCCTAATATCCATTGCAGGTGAGGAAGAAGAATACTTACCATGGTTTTAAGCCCTCCCTCATTCGTACACCTCTCCCTCCTCCGTACATCCCTCCTTCTCTGTGTGTGCAGATGAGCGCGAAACTAGTGGTTTTGGTTTTTTGAAATGTGTTTTTTTGTTTTTGTTTTTATTTTGTTTTGCTTGTTTTATTATTTATAATATACATAATTTATATATATATATATATATATATATATATATATATATATATATATATATATATATTATAATATATATAATATTATAATATAACTCGAGGGATCGCACAACCACACCAAAATGACCACACAAGGGAGCACTAGGAAAAAAGACGAGCCAGAGGAGTTTGCAAGATGGGCGCCCAAACACAACCCAAGTCAACTTCGCAAGGTGGGTGCCCAAACGCAACTCAAGGCCAATTCGCAAGATGGGCACCCAAACGCATGAAGATATGTAACAAAAACGACCACACAAGGGAGCACTAGGAAAAAAGATGATCTGGAGGATGGATAAGAACCAATTTGGCTTGGAGGTAGATTTTTTAATATAGCCTCACTAAGGTTTGGCACCCAAACGCAACACAAGGTGAGTTCGTAATATGGTTTCCCAAATGCAAGGCGACTTTGCTATCTTCTTTCCTCCTTTTTAGTCGTCTGGTGTTTCCTAGTGCTTCTAGATCTGACAGGCATACCGAGATGTTTTTATTGCACTTGTAAGGAGAGGTCTCTTCGAAGCTTCTTCTATGTCATTCCCTGGACTTCCACATTCTCGGAGAGCCACATCATATCCACGTTCTTAGAGCGCCCTCCACCACCAGATCTAGAGAATTGGGAAGAGCCCCATGCTTTGTAATTTTATGTCGAATTGGAAGCCATTTCTTTCATTTGAAGCTGGGAATCTCTTGTAGGTTTCAAAGTGGGTATCTTCACCTAAGGTTGGAAGTAGTCTTTTCTAGTTGCATCGAGATTAGGCTGGGAGAATGGCCAATCCACATGGTTATCCAAACAAGGGTACCTTATGTGAAAACTTTGATCTTAGAAGAGAAATGTGTAGGTGTTATCCCTACCCATAACCCTTATTTCCATAGTCGTTATTCCTCATAACCCTATATGTAACTACTAACACCTAATGCATATAACCCCTATTACCTATAGACCCTTAAATTATTAACCCCTAATATAACCTTAACTCCCTAGAAACTCTAACCCTTATGACAATTAATCCATAACCCCTAAAACTTATCGCATAGTCTAAACATTCAACTTTTTCGAGTTTTTATGGGCATATTTTCTAATGTTTTTTTATTGAAATCTGACCAAAATTTGTTGGAACTCCATATTTGATTGATTGACTCTATATAATTCGAGTGCCCTAAATGTTTTTCATGGTGTTGAATCTATTTATGCATTCAAAAATGCAATTTAAACAACCAAAAATGGAGATTTCACTAAGATCTATTTCATCAGATTCCAGTGAAAAAGTTCAAAAATTTGAATGTTTAGACAATGCCAAAACTTATAGCTTTTATATTTAACCCTTAATTTCTAAGACTTATAACCCATAACACCTAATACACATAAATTTTACCCATTTAAGACATGATTCTTAACCTCTATAATCCCTATTCCATAACATTATAACCCATAAACAATACAATATGTCATGATATCTAACCTATAACATCTAATCCATTTAACTTTCTCACCCTCAATGACTATAACCCTTAAAATACACACTATAACCATTAATGATATTGATAAATCCTAAGCCTTATCATAAATTAATCCCTTTGGCCCCTATTGCCCTAAATCCTTGTAAGCTTAAGGTACAAAAACCTTAACACTTATAACCCACAAGGTTTTAAGTGTTAAGGTTTTTGTACCTTAAGCTTACAAGGATTTAGGGCAATAGGGGCCAAAGGGATTAATTGATGATAAGGCTTAGGATTTATCAATATCATTAATGGTTATAGTGTTTATTTTAAGGGTTATAGTCATTGAGGGTGAGAAAGTTAAATGGATTAGATGTTATAGGTTAGATATCATGACATATTGTATTGCTTATGGGTTATAATGTTATGGAATAGGGATTATAGAGGTTAAGAATCATGTCTTAAATGGGTGAAATTTATGT
>ML798235.1:0-17818 GCA_009831015.1 Picea engelmannii | reverse complement strand
TATAATATTTATAACCCATAACACCTCATCTAGTTTATAATTCATTTAACTTTTAATAGTTATAACCCATTATTTCCAAATACCTATAACATCTTCATCACTTAAATACTAAAACCCTAGCATATATAACCCCTAATAATTATTCCCTATAACCCCTAAATATTTGTATGTATTACCATTAACCCTTAACACATATATCTTTTATCCATAATTAGCGCCTATAACCTCTTCCTCTAAACCCTTATATGGAGTGAAAATAAACCATAAAATAGTTCAATAGCACCAAATTACTAAATCATAGAAAATAGTTCAAAATATCAGCGATGCAGAGTCTGATCAATTCAATCTTTCTCTTCTTGAAAGAGAATTGAAATCAAGATTTCATAAAAAACCAGAACACCATTGCATCAAAACACCTGAATGATTTTCGCAACTGTATAAAATGATTGTCATAACTATAGAAAATTTGTTGTAACTGAGATATATATATGATTGATTTTTCGTAAATGACCGTTTGATTCTCACACGTGCCATTGTTGGTCTCTCTAGCGACTAACCACTAGTTAGTTGCTAGAGAGACCAACTTTCTTCATTAAAACGACCAACTTGAAATGTTAGTTGCTAGAGCGACCAACATTTGGACCCTAAAAAATAGTACAAAAAAAGTATATTTAGTACAAAAAAAGAAAAAAAAAGATGACGAAATTCTAAACCGTCGTAATTTGCGCCCAATGTAGTAGTGTTCCTTGATCCCTTTACAGTCTACTTTCGGGCTCCCTCAGATAGGAGTGATATATGCTAGTGACCTCGACCCTATCTCCAGAGAAGAAATACCTCCCACTGATTACTTCTTTAGTAAAAAGAGGAAGGTTGTATTAAAGCAGGAGATGTATATGAGAGACGGTGGTATGGTAAAGAAACACAAGGTGTTGGTAGATGGCCAAAACTTGGAAGGGGGATATTTCTCTACAGAGGTAGCGGGCTCCATGGGAGCTCTGAAAAAAACAAATCTATTGATCGTTGACAATATGAGAACAAGGTTGAAACAGAGTAACCACAGGATAGTCCAGTTGCAAAACCAACTAAAAGATACCGAAAAAAATATCAAAGAAGAAATAAATAAAGGTCTAGAGCAGGCCATAGCTGCCGACAAGCAAGAAATTCAATCGCTTAAGTCAAGTCTAGACGAGATGAACGAGAAGATGTAGACTAGCCAAATACAGGTTATTCGGCAAGAAGAATCAATAAGACAACTACAGGCTAAATTGAATTCAATGAAAGGCTAGGTTATAGATTTGAAAGTTTTTCAGGACCAGTCACTGGAAATACATGCAAGATAGAAGCTGAGCAACAGAGAGTAATCTACCAAGTAGAGATTATTCAGAATTATTTTTAGGAAGTAAGCAATGCTCTTGATAATATTATTTTTAAAGAAAAAGAATCTAAAGCAGCAAGGGCCACTTTTCAAAAGGAAGTTGTATGTTCAGAAAATGAAGACATATCGAAAATTCCAAAGATTTCTGTCACAGAGAAAATCAGAGGCAATATCATGCTCAAAGTGTGGGAAACCAACATAGAAGAAAACAAGAAAATAGCCAAAGAAATCAAAGACGATTGCTAAGAAATATTTGATTTGTTGGACAAGGGATCATTAGGTATTGGAAGAGACAATTGCACTGGGAAATTAGGACAGATAAACATTGTAAGACACCCGTTGAATTTCAAAGAGGGTTTGAACAAGATTCAGATGGAAATTTCACAGTTAAAGGAAATGGATGTTACCCTAATAGACAGGTGGATGGTGAAGCCAAACTTAAAATATCAATCAATTAAGTTTGTTGGTAAGGGGATTGAAGAATGGCTTCCAAAAATTGAGAGAAAATTTTATCTATTCGAAGCAAAGGATTTTCCAGAGCCTCCCAGAAATTTTGTACACTTTCTTGAAAAATGTATTGAATGTATTGGGTTGAAAGAAGAAGACACTTCAATAAAATAATGAAGTATCATTTTGAAAACTTATATTATCGAAATGATAGGAGAATAAAAGATAATAATGCAAACGGTTGAGGTTTTCATTTTTTTAACTATTTGCCCCTAGGAGTTAGGAAATCACCAACCATCAATGTATGGGTGATCTGGTATAAGTATAATTTCAGGAGACTAAAAAAGGGATTTTTTGGGGGCATTGTAAAGAAGAATTTGAAGATATTTTTGAATTAATACAAATATAGATTGAAGATTCCAGATTTGGTCAAGTTTGAGTTATGTGTTTCTCTTTTGTTTCATATTTTTCATATATCTCTTTGATGAATGCTTAACTACAATTTAGTACAACCTCTATTGTGGTGATTAATTATTCTTGCAATTTAATCGTTTACATCTTTTCCTCTGTGTCGGCTATTAGCAGATACAAGACCTATAAATGTTTTAGATTTCAATATCGTATGCTTCATTAAGAGTTTTCCCTAACTATTCACTTCTTCTGTCACAAAGTGAGATTCCTCTTTAATTGATGCCTCACCTTGTTTGACAGCTTTATGTTTTCTTTTCATTTCATGCATATTCCCTTTTCAAAATTTAGCTCAGATACTAGAAACAACCTTTAGTTTAGTCATACTATTAATTTAAGGTTTTGGATTTCTTATTACATGTTTGAAGCAAAAATAATGAACCCTTAAAAGAAAACACAAGATTTTATCCTTTCAGTCTTTATCCCTCATGACTGTTCCAGTTACAAGACAACCCAATATTGAGCCTGTACTATCAGATCAAGTGAGCATTGCCTTAAATTTATTTAACACCATCCTATAGACAACAAATAACTGGGTTGAGTTAGAATGTTCATGGGAAATAATTGAAAGAGACATTAGTATCCAGGAAAATTGGGAATCTAGACAGAGACGGTAAAGGAACCAGCCATATCCATTTTCGTATAACCAATTTTTTATCCTTAGTTTTCTCTATCTTTTCGGATGCCTTGACGGTGTACTTTAGTGAATTAAACTATAAACTCAGGAATAACATATCCCAAGGATCCATTGAAGCTATTAATATAGTGCATAGTATTATCCAGTCATGCCTCCTCCAAGGTGGTTATAAAGGAATCATGCAAAATACCGATGAACCATTTGGCCAATGTTAGGTTTAGGAAGGGGGATGTCCTTAATGAGCCCTCAAAAAATGTGATGGTCAAGACACTACTACAACATAGAGGGACATCATCCAAATTTTCATCCCCAGGGAATGTTTTTTTTTCCTATCTTTTTTTGAATTTTTTTGGACACAAACGGGATGCACTTTGCAGTGTCTCGATTTGTGTCTCCTAGTGACCATTTTTTCCACCGCTAGTCTTATTGTGTGTCAAGTTTTTGTTGAATTTTGCAACCATAGGGTTCCCATATTCTTGTCTACATTAGTGTTTTCATCCTTATGAATCCATAATTGCATTCTTGCAACTTTATTTGTGTCACATTTTGTGTCCATGGGTTCAAAATGTTATCCCTTTTTGCAACCTAGCATTTCTATTTGTGTCATTTGAGACACAAATTGAGATGCAAATGAAAAGACAAAAAGTATTGTGCATCCCATTTCTAGTGGGGAATTTGAACTCATGGCCTATTTTTTTAACTTAGTGACTTACAACATAATGACTTCCCTATTTCCTATTACTATAATTTGTAAATTTATTATTATTTATTCTAATATAATGTAAATTAAATAGTTGGAATGACAAAACATATGGGAACATAATTTTCACTATGATCTATGGTTGAGGCACATGATAACTCATTGAAAATATCTTGATGAGTTCCATTATGTTGGACACATAATCCTTGGGATTTCTTTATTGTAATATTAATGTAAATATGAAGAGTCGTAGGTGATAGGAAGAGTTGACACCCATTAGTGAAGACCAACAATATTTTTTATTATATCTATGAACCACTCATGTTAATGAAAATAAAAATAGTGGAGTTACATTTTCTGCCATACCTAGCCTAACAGTGGTTTCAGAGCAGGAATAACTCCATAATTTTATTCCCTGACATTTCCTTTCCTCATTTGAACATAAAAAACCTTCTTCTACAATCTCTAGTCACTCCTCTGTCTATCTGCAAATCTATCTAGTCAGTAAGTTGTCACTCTCTACTTAGAAACCCTAATTCCGGTGCACGTCTCTCTAATTATCTCATTCTCTGTAATGACCCCAAGCCAATTTTTTTTCTTGGAATCACTAGCTAACCATTGATTTGATTATTAATTGTTGTGTATGTAGGTTGGCCATAAGCATTTCGGCCTTAAGGTTTATTCAGTTATTCAGCCACAAACTATACAAGCATCACTGCAATCATATGGAGATCATAAAAAACACACAAGATAGGAACCACAAGCAATAGCTGAACTTTATTATAAGAAAGAAAGAACCTGATACAAATAGAGAAGAAGATATGAAATAGCTTCAGATGGATTCAAGACCATAATAGAGATGCATACAAAATGCTCCCGGAGATACAAGTCAAGCCTCCCAAAGGTTGCAATAGAATATGAACGCTCAACTGCAAACTAGGGTTTAAGCCTAACCCTCAAGTTGATGGTACAGCCTGCTGAAGAGAATGTAGACCTAGGGTTCGACCCTCCTAAAGATGAATACCCCCAAACACTGTCAAAATCCTCCAAATGATAGATCAATGCAATGTGAGCCACCTCCTGAAGTATGGAGCATCAACACTGAAGCTTCCTCCTCAAACTATAGAAACCCTAAACTGGTACGGCCCTCCTAAAACCTTGAATATGGCCAATAGTATAGCCTAGCTAAATATGGGCTATGAATCCCCTGAAACTCTCTAGGATGATAGATCGGGAAACCACGAACCCCTAAGAGAATTTTTAATATCAGATCTAGCTTATGGCCTCCTAGATCTGAGAAACACCGAATCACCAACTCGTCCTTTTCCTCTTGAAATTGTCCCAACCTATAGACAAATGATAGGACATGATGATCCCTCAAAGAAACCATCAAACTGATGATCAAGGGATTGCTAGAAAAACCCTAATGCTAGAAACCTCCAAAACTTCCTCAATATGTTGGATCGATCTCTTCTTCAACAAATGGTGCGCCCCTGCAAGTACACCCTGCTAGTTCAACTGGTATGGCCCTGCTAGTTCTCCTGAATAGATAATGGATGTAGAATTGTGTGGGTGGAGTATTTCATCCCCGAGACCAAGCTTGGAACAAGGTGAGTGGAATCTTTCACCACTGATTTTTTCACTAGGATTTGTAATATCAAAACCCTCAAAATTGTATGCTCAAGAGCATCAACAAGAAAATACAAAAATCCAGAATGAATGAGAGGTGTGCCCTAGCCTTCTCTTTATATTTTTTTTTGGTTTCCTTGTTGAGTTAAGTTAACCCCTAGGGTTAACTCCTAACTCAACCTCCAACACTTCTATTTCTTCATTGAGTTATCTTTTTTAACTCTTTTTACCTTTTCATTAAGTCAAATTAAGAATATAACATTAGTTTGGTTGACTTTTCCCCTCAGTGTGAGACTATGGCCTACTGGGGATACCTAGACCAGTAAGTCTTCCCAAACCTCCTCAGCAAGAGGTGGGGGACATTACAATCTCCCCTACTAGAAATTTCTTGTCCTCAAGCAATTCCAAACCTATCTCACGTACCACCTATTCATTCTACCACATGGCATCCTCAATGGGTAGATCCTTCCATCTGATCAAGTAATATTTGATGCTTCTCTTCCTGAGCCTCTTCTCCCCAACCTCCAGTATATCTTCCAAAATCAAAACAAGTTTCCCCTATTCGTTCATGGGAGGAAGTACCTCAATGGGTGTGATGTGTTGGATGATGGCCCTCTTCAGGCAGGACACATGGAAGACATTATGTATCCTGTTTCTCTGTGGAAGCTCCAACTCATAGGTTTTGGCCCCTATCTTCCTATTGATCTTGTAGGGTCCAAAGAAATGTGGTTGTATCTTCTCTGCTTCACTTCTTTTTATAGAAGCATGCCTGTATGGTTGGATCCTTAGATAGAATAAGTCACCAACCTCAAAAGTGCGCTCAACTCTATGCTTTTATTCTTGGAGATTTTGATGGTTCTGTGCTCTTTGTAGATGATCCTTTAGCTCTCTGAGGATGTCTTGTCTCTGTTGTACCCAATCCTATACCATTGGTTCTCTGTTGTCACCAAAATCGATCTCCACAAAAGAGAGTGGATCATAGTTGTATAAGGCCATGAATGGTGTCATGCCTATGGATACATGCTAGGTGGTGTTGTAGAAGTACTCTCCTAAGTGCAACCATATGACCCACACTTTCTTTTGCCCTGCCACATAATTCCTGAGATAACCTTCCACCCACTTGTTGACTTTCTCGGTTTGTCCATCCGTCTGAGGGTGATAAATGGTACTAGGAGTCAAGGTTGTACCAACTAATCTGAACAACTCCTACCAAAATGTACTCATGAAACTTATATCACTATCACTGACACTGGTCTTGGGTAGGCTGTGCAATCTGAAGATCTCCCTGAAAAACAGTTCGGCAACCTGTGTTGCGCTGAAGTCTATGGCTATGGAGAAGAAGTGTGCAAAATTCATCAACCTTTCCACCATTACGAAAATGCAGTCTTTCCCTTGCGTCCTTGGCAACCCAGTGATGAAATCCATGGATATGCTTTCCCACTTGTGCTCTGGAATGGGTAAGGGTTGCAGTAGCCCTGCTGGTTGAGTGTACTCATCCTTGTTCTCTTGGCACGTAGTACACTCCTTGACATGCATCATTACATCCTCCTTTAGTCCCTTCCATGAGAACCTCTCTCTCACCTGCCTGTATGTCTTAACAATCCCTTGGTTCCCTTCCATGGGTGAGTCATGAAATTCCTGCAACACCTTGGCCTTGAAGGTCGATCCAGGAACCAAAAAGATTCATCCCTTGTAATAGATGAGACCGCCAATGATTCTGAAGTTATCATCCTGCACTTGTCCATCCATTAGTTGACAAGAGAATTGATCCTTTGCATACTCCATCACCAAGTGGTCCTTCCAATCAACATATACATTTGTCATGGCATAAATGGATGGCCTCCTGGACAATGCATCGGCCACCACGTTGTTCTTTCCTTTGAAAAATTCAATGTCAAATTCATAAGCCTGTATTCTTCTTACCCATTTCTGTTGCCTTTCATTTAAGTCCTTCTACTCCAAGAGGTACTTAGGACTATTATGATCTGATTTGACCATAAACTGTGCACCTACCAGGTATTGCCTAAATTTGGCTAGTGTGTGCATGATAGCCAACATTTCTTTGTCATAAATGTTGTAGAGTAGCTCAGGTCCCCTAATTTTTTGGCTCTCATAGGCAAGAGGGTTCCTATTCTGTATCAGTACGACCCCTATACCTTCTCCTGAGGCATCACACTCCCAGGTTAAAGGCAAGCTGGAATCTGGTAGAGCTAGGCCTACTCATCACCTTCTTCATCTTATCCATCGTAAATTGAGATTCTTCACTCCCATTTGAAGGCTCCCTTCTTAGTCAAATCGTTCAAGGGTGCACATGGCTGAGAAAACCCTTTAACAAATTTCCTGTAGTAAGTGCACATACCTAGAAATCCCCTTAACTCAGTGAGTATCTTAGGAGTAGGCCACTCCATAATGGCTTTAATTTTATCCTGATGTATCTGTACCCCCTTTGCTCTGATGATGTGTCCCAAGTAAAGAAACTCGATCATTCCAAACTCACATTTGGACTCCTTAGCATACAATGATTGTTCCTCCATCATAGACATAATTTTGTCTACATGCCGAAGTTGCTCCTCCCATGTCCTGCTATAAATGAGAAAATCATCAAAGAATACCAAAAGATGCTTTCTTAGCTGCCTATTGAAGACATGGTTCATACAATATTGGAACATGGTTGGGGAATTGGTTAACCCAATGGGCATCACCAAGAACTCATAATGGCCATAATGACATTTGAAAGTAGTTTTTGGGATGTCCTCCTCCCTCATCTTGATATGATGGTAGCCAAAGCATAGGTCAATTTTTGTGAAATAGATAGCTCCATGTAGTTCGTCCAACAACTCATCAATCCTGGGTATAGGATACATGTTTTTGATTGTCTTTTTATTCAAATCACGGAAGTCAATGCACATACACATGGTTCCATATTTCTTCTTGACCAAAACTACTGAAGAAGAAAAAGGGATAGAGCTTGGCCTGATGTGCCCCATGTCCAAAAGCTCTTTGATGGATTTCTCTATCTCATCTTTATACTTCTTCGGATGCATGTATGGTGTGTTGATGAATGGTTTGGCTCCTGCTTCCAACTCAATGATGTGCTCAAACCCCCTGTTTGGTGGGACCCTTGGTGGAATTGGTCCAAACAATTTGTTGTGCTTGTCAAGGATCTCTTTGATTTCTAGAGTGTAGTGAAACTTTCCCTTCTCGTCCACACGTGTTGAAATTATACATTCTGTTGCATACACTATCTCCTCCCTCCTGAAGATGGCCTCCATCCTCTTGGCCGTAACTACCTTGGCAAAATTACCCGTCATGCCTCGAAGTACTACCTTTTGTCCACCTTCCTCTATAAAAGACATCTCCATAGTCTTGTAGTTGGTGGTGATAGGTCCCAATGTACTAAGCCACTGAACTCTAAGGATTATGTTAGTATCCGAGAGGTCCATCACATAGACGTCCTGTACCAATTCATGCCTACCCAATGTTAGCTTCATACCTGGAATGTACCTGTCATAAGGCATAGTGCTTCCACCTACCACCTCTACTTTGAACCCTTTAAATTACACCGTGGGTATATGTCTCCTTCTCAACAATGTTGAGTCAATGAAGTTGTGAGAGGCTCCCCCATCAATCAATACTGATACTTTCTTCCCTTGAAAGACTTCTCTCATCTTGAAGGTGTTAAATTTGGGCACCTTGTTGATAGATGCCAAGGTGGCTTTCCCCTCAACCGTACTATCCAGTCCTGTGACTTCCTCTTCTATTGTCTCTATGGTTTCGGCCTCCATGTTCAGTATTTGGCTACAATCTTCCTCTTCCTCATTGTCTGAAGTCACCTCTATGTAGTGCACTTGGCCACGGCCCATGCACTTGTGTGATGGGTTCCATGGTTCCTTGCAAGTGAAGCAGAGTTGTTTCCTTATCAGTTCCCTCCTGGTGTTATCATCCATTCTGCCACAGCCCTTGTCAAACACCCTTGGGTTACGTTCTCCCTGGTTCATTGGAGGTATCTGATCTCTTCCTCCAGTATTAAGAGGTGGTCTAGGCACAAATTTCGTTTTGGCAGCTGGTCCTAGATCCCTCATCCTCCAAATAGCATCTTTTAGGTTGGTAGGCTTAAAATCCTTAACCCAACCTTTCAAGGGTTCCATCAACCCTTTAGTGAAAAGCATCATAAGTTTGGTTGGGGATATATCCTACACCATGACTACTAGCCTCTGGAATTCTTCAATGTATACCTTGACTGCTCCTGTTTTCCTGAGTTGTGTGAGTTCCCGAAAGTGTAGCTCAGGGTCCCCCTGATCAAATATGTCAATGAGTCTCTGAGTGAACTCTGTGTAGGTCACCATCTGATTGTGGCCTAGTGTGGTGAGTCCATGATACCACTAGTCATGAGCCTTGCCATTCAAATACATAGTGGAAAATTTGATGGCTTCCATCTCCCTCATGGGATTAAGCTACAGATAAGTATCCAACTTCTGTACCCATGTATGCGCTGTCATCCTGGTCATACCATCAAAGTATGGGATTTCCATCTTCCCTTATCTTTTTTCAAACTCATAACTTCTCTGCTTGTTCGGCCTGGGCTTGTTTCTGAACTTGAGTTGGTAGTATTGATCCAAGGACATCTGCCTCTGAATTATCATATCCAAGCCATGGTACTCCCTAGTACATTGTGCCATCTACTTGGCAAAGTCATCCAACTGCTCCTGCTGCACCTGTTCATCTGTGAATGTGGGAAAGTATGGTCTAGGGTTAGCCCTGCTACCCATCTGTCCATGTGACGTACCCCCTCCATGGCTTCCCTCAGACCTAGGAGACTTTTCTAGATTATACTTGATTTCACCATGGGATCCACCAACCTCTTTGCTTCCATATGTCTCAGGGTATTTCCCTTGATGAGTCATCTGCATCAATAGTTGGGTTATCATCATCTAGTTCTCATCAATATTCCTCAGATTCCCATATACCTTCTTCAAGGTCTCATTGATTTTGGCTTGTTCCCTCCGGTTTGGCTCCTAGCTTTCCTATAAGTGATGGAACAGGTTTCTTTCTATATGGTTTAGGGTTTTACAGAATTTGGCTGCCAAGTAATCCTAGCCCTATGGCTCATGTTCATCTCATGAACCCTCCATTTCGGATTTTGTTTCACTAGCCTGCTTCTTCCTTCTGCCCATAAAGATACCATTTTACCTCTGCATGCACTAATCCTCACAGGTTTGGAGGATCAGAGCTTTGATACCACTGTAATGATCCCAAGACAATTGTTTTTGTTTGGAATCACTAGCTAACCACTGATTTGATTATTAATTTTTGTGTATGTAGGTTGGCCATGAACATTTTAGCCTTACGGTTTATTCAGTTATTCAACCACAGATTATACAAGCATCATTGCAATCATATGGATATCACTAACAATACACAAGATAGGAACTAGAAGCAATAGTTGAACTTTATTATAAGAAAGAAAACAACTCATACAAATAGAGAAGAAGATCTGGAATAGCTTCAGATGGGTTCAATACCATAATAGAGCTGCATACAAAATTCTCCCAGAGATACAAGTCAAGCTTCCCAAAGGCTACAATAGAAGATGAACGCTCAACTACAAACTAGGGTTTAAGACTAACCCTCAAGCTACAGGTACGACCTACTGAAGACAATGTATACCTAGGGTTTGACCCTCCTGAAGATGAAGACTCCCAAACAATGCCAAACTCCTCCCAATGAAAGATCAAGGCAATGGGATCCACCTCCTAAAGTATGGAGCATCAACACTGAAGCTTCCTCCTCAAACTACAAAAATCCTAAATTGGAACAGCCCTCCTGAAACCCTGAATATGGCCAATAGTATGGCTTAGCTGAATATGGGATCTGAATCCCCTAAAACTCTCTAGGATGATAGATCGGGCAACCACAAGCCCCTGAGAGAAGTTTCAAGATCAGATCTGGCCTATGGCCTCCTAGATCTAAGAAACATTGAATCACCAACTCGTCCTCTTCCTCCTGAAATCATCCCAACCTGTAGACAAATGATAGGACATGATGATCCCTCAAAGAAACCCTCAAACTGATGATCAAGGGCTTGCTAGCAAAACCCTAATGCTAGAAACCTCCAAAACTTCCTCAATATGTTGGATCAAGCTCTTCTTCAACAAATGGTGCACCCCTGCAAGTAAACCAGAGCTGGTAAGGCCCTGCTGGTCCAACTGGTACGGCCCTGCTAGTTCTCCTGAATAGATGATGGATGTAGAATAGTGTGGGTGGAGTATTTCATCCCTGAGACCAAGCTTGGAACAAGGTGAGTGGAATCTTTCACCATTGATTTGTTCACTAGGGTTTGTAATATCAAAACCCTCAAAACTGTATGCTCAAGAGCATCAACAAGCAAATACCAAAATCCAGAATGAATGAGAGGTGCGCCCTATCCTTCTCTTTATATTTTTTTCCTGTTTTCTTGTTGAGTTAAGTTAACCCCTAGGGTTAACTCCTAACTCAAACTCCAACACTTCTATTTCTTCATTGAGTCATCTTTTTTAACTCTTTTTACCTTTTCATTAAGTCAACTTAAGAATATAACATTACTTTGGTTGACTTTTCCCCTCAGTGTGAGACTATTTCCTAGTGGGGATACCTAGAAAACTAAGTCTTCCCAAACCTCCTTAGCAAGAGGTGGCGGACATTATAGCCTAATTCATTCTTGATCCCTTTCTAGCTTTTCCTTATCCTTATCATCCAACATATTCCTTGTCTTGCCACTATCTTCATATGTAGTGATTTCTTCTGGATTTCCACGATCTTTTCCAAATAATCATACTCATCAAAATCCATCATAACTTAGTGGTTTCCAAACCAAACCAAAATCTACCTATGCTTTCTTCAATGCTTTATCATTTTCCAATCCTAACATGCTTTCAGTCGTCGATTATCCAACCTAGTAATCCTAACGCACCTTTGATCATCGATTGTCCATCCTAAAAATCCTAACGCATGAATGTACTAATCCCATCAAATTCTCTCTTCATGGGATTGCACCACATGCCCCTAGTCTTTACACCCAACTGCTAGGGTTCTTCCTCAACATCCCTCAACCTTGAATCTTCATGTGGGATAAGTATTCCATTATCATAACTCAAACACATGAAAGTTTATTTTGGATACACTGGTATCTGAGGTTCCATTCTGATGTAAGTAGTTGATTTGGGTCTCCATCGTTTCATACATTCAAACAATTATCATGGGTTCGAGGATGCCTATGAGTTTTTTTTTGGGGGGGGACGTATTGATCTCAAATTCACCGACTATATAATCTTTGTCTTTGAGCATATGAACATCTTGTTTGTGTACAAATCTTGAGTGGAACAAGTACACAATCAACATCTGGTGAAGGACTATCAAAGGTGCTTAACAATTTGTTTATTGAATAACTAGTTCTATAAGAAAATGCATTCTCTCATCACCATTGCCGGTGTGGTGTTAAATGGAAAAGAGAATGATAGAGAATGGTACAATAATATCAAAAGCACATTATTCTTCAACGAACTATGGAAAGAAATTTGTGAAGAAACAATAGTTTATGATAGAATGGTTGAAGAAGAAGCACAATCATTCTTTGAATTTGTTTCCTCATAATCAAAGTCGAAGAGTAGAAGACCAGGCAATATACCACCCATTCCAACATCAAACAAATAACATGTCATATGGGATGACTGTTAGAAAAACAGGACCACGGAGCAATAAAATAAAACAAATGCAGAAACAAAACACAGAAGACACACAATACAAGAGAGACACAGATTTATGTGGTTCACCCAGTGTGGGCTACGTCCACCAGAGAAATTGCTAGGTCCTTCCTTTATTATTATCCAGCAAATGAAGGGATGCAACCTACAACAAAACCCACTGTAACTTCCTCTTCTTTCTCTCACAGTCTCCTCTCTCAGAATACAATATTCACCACCATCCATAGCCGCGATACATTTCCCTCATAAAAGAGGGTTGCCTTCTAGGGCAAAAAACCCTAACATAATATCTACCGTTAGATCCGTGACCTTATAATGAACAGTCCAGATTTACAATGAAATTACAATATACTTTTACAAGGCAATTTTTGCTTGGGGCCCGCTTTCCCCCAGACCCCCCAACCGAGGGGATAGGCCCCCCGGACCCCGCAGAGGGGGTACCCCCCCTCTGCACTCCCCTGCGTGGAAGAGTGTACATACTTCTAGGGTGTAAATACTTCATGGGGTATAAACACGACTGAAAGTAAGGACCTATGAATCAGGAAGATAATCAAGCTCCACAACCAACAATGACAAAGACTAGAAATCATATGTTGTGATCTCTGCCACATTAAGTGAAGAGGTGAGACATCATATTTCTTATATTAATGACTCTTATAGTTCTTTGAAGAGATTGAATGAATTGTATGACACACACTATGAACTGTAACTCATACAACTAATGGTGAATCTCTTAAACCTAGATTTGAAGAATGATGACGCTATGGATTTAGCTTCATAAATCAAAGCCATAATACATGACATTGAGGCCACTAGATTGAATATATACCTCCCTCTCAAAGAATTCATTAAGGCCCTCTATCCTACATATTCTCACTACCTTGAATCATTGCAAGAAATTGGTCAAATTAAATCCATCACATTTGACAAGCTGGAGGAGAAAGTTGTAGAACGTGAGTAAGCCATTGGAAATAAGTCATATCATTCAACCAGAAAGAATTGTGTGTCTTGCTCAGAAAGAGACTATTTAACCACATGATTCTTCCATAGGATAAATCAACAGAAGAGGATGTGGAAGAAATACTTTCAAAGGAAGGAGGGGTAGACACAACCAAGGTGATAGATCCAATATTCATTGTACCTATTGTAAAAAGAATGGATCAAATGAAGCAGATGACTGCGAATTTCCATGGGATAATATCAAAGAAGATAGAAAAAATCAAAAAGAGGACAAAGGTAAAACTTTAGAACTATCAAATGGTAATCCGCCTAAATATTCTCATTACATTGTTGTCCATTGCAATATAGGAAAAAATAGATATCTGTTTGACACTTCATATACTTCTTGGATAGATGCATGGATTCTTGATGTTATAACCCTATGTTTCATAGGATCAATTGGTGACAGGAAATTTTTACTCTTGTTGTATTTTTGTTTGTAAATAATATTTCATTCTGCAAATTATTTAGAAAAGAAAAGAAAAGAAAAAGAAAAAGGAAAAAAAAAGAAGAAAAAGAAAAGAAAAAGAAAAATAATAAAAGAGGGCATAAAAGAAAAATGATAAGGCCCCATGCGATAAGAATGGCTTGATCCATACAGTCTAACCATGGTCAAGTGATTTTGAATTTATGCTGATAGGATTAGGGAATAAAGCTTGGTTAAACTGTTTAATCTTAGCCAAGTAGATACGTTAGTTAGTGAATAAATTTGATCAAACTGTTTAAACTTGATCAAATAGCCCCAGGGTAGAGTAATTTTTAACCCAACAATCTAATCTGGGTTAAACGTGTTAGGTAAATAGATTAGTACATATGTTAGTTTGGATTTTATTTCAATAAAACAAGCATAAGGTTGGTCAAGATTCTTTGTTTTGATGTTAGAAGGTTGTGTTCTAAACCCTTGGTGGAAAAATGAAAAGAAGCAACGCAAAAGACCCACAAAATAGCGTTATCCTAAGTTTTTGCAATGAAATACGATTCACGCTCTGTGATTAAACAGTGTGCCTAGATCAACAATTGAGCAAACAACGCTCAGATCTATGGCCGATAGGTAATATCGAAACCCCCCGACCGTTCTACCTTTAATGGAGGGGGGGGTCTGAGTTGGTGGTATTCTCCGGTGAGCCCCATCCTAACATGGCGTATTTGTGTTAAATCAGACCCCCCTTGCTCCAAACTGGTTACCAACTACTCCCCCCTCCAAGTAAACCACCATACCAGTTTCCCATACCACCGTCACCTCATGACGTTACACTCCACTACCGTCGCTTATAAGTCATGCATTGTTGTTCTGCCAGTGTAACGTTTCCTCCCGATCACCCGTAACACATCACATCCCATTCACTAGCCCTACACTTTGTATCCTGCACGTCATCCTTGTGAACCCGTCACCTTTCTGTCACCCTCCACCTCATCCGCGAGATATCCGTTGGATAATCAATGTAGCCAAACATATCTGTTAAACCTGTTGACTTGTCCCCCGCGCCCCAATGGATACCCATTCGTCCAGATAATCCTGTTTTTCACCATTCACGATCTAGACACCGCTGAAATCATCATCCTCCTCACCTTTTCACCTTCAACTGCCATTAATCTCTGGACATTACAGTCAACATCATTCTCTTTCAGATTTTTGCAGGTATCGTTCGAAGTGATGGCACCAAAGTCCAAACACTCAGAGATTGATGACAATCCATTTCTCCCCCCTCCCATCGACCAGATCCCTCTAGCCGACAAATATTACCTGATCGTAGAACCCAAATGCGAATTCGATTTTGCTTATTTACACTCATGGTTCATAAACACCTTCTTAGACTAGAGTGATGAGATTGGAATCTGGGAGTCCAATCTCCCACTATATCTTTTTCCCCAAATTCACCATTTTCTCGAGTTTGCCCTCAAGTGCCAGGCACACTATCTTCCTAGTCATAGAGCTATCGTCTCATCATCTTTAGAGACCCTGTTTACCATTACACCCGAAGCCATTGACCAAATGATGCAAATTCCCAGATCTAAATCCCTTTCCTCTTTCACCATTGAAATTTTAACCGAAATGTACAAAAAGTTATTTTTTCCCCAAAGAGTGCAAATTTTCGAACTGTTCCTCCCTGAGAGTACCCAATTTCCCAAGAAAAATCCCCCTTACCATTCCTCCATGTTTTCAACAAATGGAAAAAAAATAATTTCCTCTTTGTGTTGTCTTCTCGGGTATTATTCAGACGAATGGGTGGACAAACCAATCATGGGTTTCATGTCCATTTTCTCTACCGAAGAGAAAGCCACCACCTAGTTCAACTTCAGCGAATTTTTGGCCAATAACATTCACGAGAAACTTTTCAAATTTCCCATTGAAGGAATGTTCCAATATTCATCAATACTGGCCTACATGTTCCTATTTTTCTAGTCAAAGAAGTTTTCTTTTCTCCTACAAAAGCTCGACACAGAGGGAAATCCATAGCCGGTTACAGCCTAAACATCGTTGGTAAGGACGAACTCGTCTAAGTTCAATTTCAATCATTTCGTCGACCAATTTTACCATCCAGTGGTAAGCATGTTAAGTGGGCACGAAGAGCCCAGAATAAACGAAGAGATTCAGAGGATCTTGCACCTATCATTGTTGAAGGAAAATCTCCCTGCGGACAGGTAGATCTCCTCTTGAGAGCTAGATTCTTAACTCTTAAGACAAAAGATGCTTATCATGGTCACTAACTTCCTTTTAGATCTAGATAAACTAATGTGTGAGGAGGAAGGAGAAAATAAGTACCTTTTACCGGTGTTTGTCCCTGCACAGTCCATGTTGAGCTCCAATCTTGGACTCCTTGATAAGCCCTGTAGGCAAACAAAGATACAACCACTTCCTACTCTACTGAGATTAGCTCGAAATAGACCTATTTAGAGACAAATTCATGTGAGATCAAACACAGATTTGAAAGAAACAGGCCAAGCATATTATATTAAAGAGAACAATAACAAAGAATGCTTACAGCCATAGATGTGAGTGTAGCAGCTTTGTCAAGCCTTCCTCATCCGAACCCTTGCTCAAACAGTCCACACAAAGAATGTTGATGCTCCAAAAGACACCTTCTTCATGAGATCATAGGTTGGATGCTTCACAATACTTTCTCCCTCCCTTTCACCATGAGAAGGCCTATTTAAATAGGCTTGGAGAGGCCCAACCACTTGAGATATATTTGGGGTAAGTGTAAGTTTTAAACCTGCGAAGTAAAGCAATGCATATAGATTCTTAAGCAAGACATAAATTAACCAATGGCTCATACACAAAGTACATAGAGATTTTATACCGGAAACCCTCAACCGGGAAAACCTTACTTATATTCACTATATCGAATTTCACCATTCACCATACAATATATACAATGTTTTTAGGTATTCTGTAGATACCAAAACCCTAATCCCTTAATCTGGGATTAATTTACAAATCCGCTAAAAATAGAAAAATCCGCCCAAGAAAAATTTTCGAGGCCCTACCCCGAACGCTACGCGTAACTAGGGGGGGGCATACCTGCCCCCACTGGGACCCCCCTAGGAAAGCTCCCAACACACATGACAGAGCTCTAGTTGTAGGGATCGTCAGACGCAGTTGTCGTATCTGACGCACTCACACACACACCCATGCAAAGAATATAACACATACCTGTTATAAGCAAAATCCGTCCGTACGGGACGGATCCGACCTATCCGGCTGTGAAGCCGGTTACAGCCTCTTTGGTAGCTCGGCACGAGGCAGAGGCTACCCACACCACAGGTGGTCCTTCGCCTGAGGCGGTAAAGAAGGGGAAGAAGAAAGGTGAAAGACTTACAAG
>ML798234.1:481219-510016 GCA_009831015.1 Picea engelmannii | reverse complement strand
TAAGTGTAAATTTTTGTTTCTGAAGTATGGATCTAGGTATGTTTGATAAGTTCTATCCTAGCTTGAAAACTAGCGCACTAATAGATGAAAGAAGGTTTGATACAAATAGATCTGATAAGAATAGTGACAGATATGTTATACCTATGCATAGAAAGAATGTTTGGACTAACAAATGGATGCAGGATCCTAGAAAGAATTTTTTGCAGGTTAGTTACCATGATCCTAGTGCTCAATACCGGAAAGGTTGGGTATCATTTAAAAGAAAAAGAGGATTAACCCTTTGTTACAGTTGCAGAAGACCGGGACATCTTGCTAAGGAATGCCCTAGGAAAAGAACTAGTTGTCTTTGTTGTAAATCTATGGACCATGAAGTGTTGGATTTCCCTAGAATGATTGCTAAGATGGAAGAAATGAATCTGAATGAAGAAAAACCTAAAGAATATCCAGAAATGGAAAAACCCTAGAAAGAATCAGAGAAAGTATTGTTACAAATGAAAGAAACCCTAAATGACCACCGACATGTCAGATTATCAGATATCTTCAAGGAAAAAGAATGCATTGAAGCAAGAATAGGAGACTTCGACATTGATTGTGTTCTAGATGAGGAGACACATGTGAATATCACGATAGAGAGAACTTGGGAAGCTATAGGGAAGCCTGTTATGATCCCTTCATTAGGAGGAATAGGACTATTCAGAGGAAAGATGGTAAACCTGTGTGGGAAGCTCACTCAGATACCTATGAACGTTAATGGAACCTCGACAGAAGAAGACTTTGAGATTATTAAATTTATTGAAGACAATGCCTTGTTTACCATGTTACTAGGAAAACCTTGTATTAATAGAGATAAATCTAGATGAAAGGAAGAACAAGAATTTTTGGAGAAGAAGAAACAAGAGTTAAAATAATTTATGACCAAAATTACCGCACACTTGATTGCAGAATAGGAGAAAAGATCTAAGTTTTTTAACACCAGAGACCCTAATGTCGAAGTTGCAAGAACCCTATAAGACCAACAGAAGACTGAAGTACTTATCCCAGATAAATAATAAGTATCACCCTCGAATCTTAGGAAAGAATCTCAACATCGTAAAGTCACTATGTCAAAAGAAGATAAAAATCAGAATGGAAAAAGGCATACTGAGACAAATCGCACTGGAAAGAAGGCTAGAAAGTTAATTAAGAAGAGAGATAAGATCGACAAGTTGCAGAAGGTTCCAGAGGGAACCTCACAGAAGGAAAATTTGCAAAATTAGAGCTTCGTCGGGCTATCAGAACAGTGACACATGGCACTTCACCATGACGAATCAATATAGTCATTGGGGAACGTTATAACTGTTAGATCAATGATTTGAATGGATAGAAAGCCATTTATGTCCATCCATCTCACCATCTGACCATTGAGACTGCACCATAATGGATAGAGCAAGAGTTAATGAAGACCTCATAAACGTTGCAAGTGACCCATTGTCGAGTTACCTATTTATCCCACCGCACCACACATCGAGAACACTTTTTCCAATTGAGAATTTGAGCCCATAGACTAAGTTGATTTTATACCTTGATCATCATGCTTATTCTCTCTCTCTCGTTACTGTGTCTAAGCTACCCCCCAAACCTGAGATTGTTAACCTCAAGCGTGTATGTCGGACGAGTTGTGATGCAGGAGCATCGCGACTCTCAAAGCCAGCAAGGAGCCAGCGCATGTGTTTCTAAACACATGACATATATGCTTGATGACTTTGGATAATTTTTTTGAATTTGCATTGAAGATGAAGCGCCATATCCATTCAAGGAAACACTTATGAAGGAGCGCCTGTTGTAATATATTAGACCTCGAGCCTTATGCTCTTGGATGGAATAGATAGGAAGGCATTTAATAGATTTAATGCAGGTAGATAGGTCTTTAAGTCTAGATTAGACAATTTTAGTTTGAAGAGGGAAAACGGATATAGACACCCTCCTTGGTGTATTGTATGATGATCATTGAGAGCATGCAGAGCAGAGCAGAGAAATTATGGAGAACACCCATGTACAGATTGAATTAATAGAAGGAAGTCTTTGATTCACTTTCATGGTTTGTGTTGTTTCTCTGTATGATGTTTATGCGCTCATGAATGTTTGTTTCCTTTGTATGCATCTGCTTTTGAATATGATGTGCATGTGATTTCAGAGGTCTAAGCCTGAAGTCTGAGAGAGAGGAGAATGAGTTTCAATTGTTTCTCTGTCTAAGCCAGGAGATTCCTGCACAGAGTGCAGTTGAATTCATCTACATAGAGTGGGTTGATGAGGCTAGACAGGCAACTCTCATTCTCATCTGCCCAGAAGTCGAGTTGGGTTGAGGAAGCCGTGCAGGAGAAGTGCAGGCGGATTTGAAATCTCAGCAGCTAGTCTGAGCAAGGGAGGATAGGAATTATTGTTGCTGCCAGAGTACAGGATCCAAAGGACTCAACACTTTGAGAGCTGTTGGAGGTCCAGCACGTGAATCATGTGCAAAATCTCTGAAGGAGTCAGAGGAGTTAAGATCAGGAGGGATATTTCCGTTGTGAACGTTGTGGGAACAGACCCAGGTGAGGTTCGAACTGAGAGAAGCTGTGGAGTAGAAGAAAACTCTAAGGCAGAGAATTGACGGCCAAGGTTCGCAGGCGAGGCTCACGAAATCCTGCCGATCGTTTGATCTTGGAGAAGCTGAGTGGGAGTTAGTCCTTAGGCGCAGGAGGGAATAGGCCATCGCATATTGGCATATCGGGGTTCGGCATTCAGTGTTTAACGAGATGAGGCGCATACTCTTTAAAATCGTGACTAGCGATTCACTGATTTAATCGGAGCCATCAATCATCATAGGAACACGTGGCACGAGATCCCGGGAGGTCGGGATTCGACGTTCGGCATTTTCCATTTCAACGGAATTACCACCAGTGAAATCGTGAACCTGCGATTCCCGATCGCACGAGAGAAGGAGGTGACGTAGCCGAGTGGGACCACAAGGTTTAGTGGAATACAGGTGGCGTCAGATCGGAGTTTGGGGTTCGGAGAATTGGAGGGCGTGTGAATCGCGGCATCATATTCACCGATTTCCCGATAGGGAAATCCACGAAGAGCGGAAGCGTTGACCCGTTGACCCATCGGGGTTCGGGGCTTTGAATTGCATAAGAATCATGCATGTGTGTTTCGCGATATCGCGAAACCCGATTCTCCGTCAAGCAAAGGGGAGATCTCCGAGGAAATAGCTGTGGGTATTGAGAACTCTTGAGAGGAGTTGAAAGAGTCTTTGACTCTTCGGGCCTGATACGAAGAAGGTCCTGGTGAGAGCGGGTTGGACCGTGAGGGTCGCGACTTTGCGTCAGAGTGGTATCAGAGCGGGGATATCTTTGCTTTCTAAAGTAGAGAAGGAGAAAAGAATTCGCCATGCCGCCGAGAAGAGGTAGACAATCACCCAATCCAGAGAGGGAGAGGGAATTGTCTAGGGAAAGAGAAATGTCCAGGGAAAGAAGCAGTCATGGACAGAATGTAGAAATAGAGAGGGAAATACAAAATCTTTGTGCTAGAATGGAAGATATGGAAGCAGCGCAAAGGTGCACAACAATTACAGGAGATCTGAGTGACTCCGAAGGCAAAGCTGAAGTTGTACCACAAGGTGGAGTTGCAGCAGAAGATGCAGCCAATGAGCGATTAATCAAAGCTATCGCTAGGATGAGTGCGAAGGTGAGGATGGACATTCCAGCTTACGAGGGAAGCCTGGATGCAGAAGAGTTGTTGGATTGGATCAGGGCTCTTGACACCTACTTCGATTACGAAGATATCGAAGAGGATAAGAAGGTAAGACATGTTGTTACCAAGTTGAAGGGACATGCATCCTTATGGTGGGACGAGTTGCAGGCAGACAGACGTTCCAAAGGAAAATAGAAGATCAAGAGCTGGGATAGGATGATCGCTAAGATGAAAGCGAAATTTATCCCCAGAGATTACCAGATCACACTGTTCAGGTGGATGCAAAACCTGAGACAGAAGTTGATGATGGTGAAGGAGTACACCGAGGAGTTCTACAGACTCAACATCAGAGCAGGTCATCGGGAGAGTGATGACGAAAAGGTGGCGAGATACCTAAATGGGCTGAGGTATGACATTCAGGATGAGTTAAGCACGACAGTTATTAGAACTGTTGAAGATGCTTACCAATTGGCTCTGAAAGCCGAAGAGAAGCTGAGCCACAAGCAGGGACAGCGAGGGTGAGGCAGAAGTCAACCCAGAGGTGAGGCAGAAGTCAACCCTGAGTTGCCCAAGAAAGAACTCAGAAGCCCAAGGAGGAATGGCAGAAACCTCAGGGTAAAGTCGAGAGGGGTGGAACCTCACAGCAGAGGTGGCCACAACCTGAATGGAGAAGACAGCAAGATGATCAGCAAGGAGATTACGCTGATGCGAATGCTCTTCCTCGTACTAGAGGTTGAGGCAGAGGAAGAGGAGGAGTGATCACATGTTTTACATGTGGAAAGAATGGGCACAAATCATTTGAGTGTCCAGAGAAAAGACAAGCCGGAGGAGAAGCTCACATCACAGAGGCGCAGAGGCATGATGTCGAGGATGAGGACATCGGAAGTGGGAAATCACTGACGGTACACAAGGTTCTCTTAACACCTGAGAAGGAGGTGGAGGACACAGCTTAGAGAACTAGACTGTTCAGGACCACATGCAAGACCAAGGGCTGGAAATGCAAGGTGATCGTGGACAGCGGAAGCACCGACAATCTTGTTTCGACTGAGATGGTGGAAAAGCTAGATCTAGAAACGACCAATCACCCGAGTCCATATAAAGTATCATGGTTGCAAAAAGGACACCAGGTATGTGTTACGAAACAATGCTTGGTTGAATTTAAAATGGGTGAATATAGGGATAAAATTTTGTGTGATGTTATTCCCATGGATGTCTGTCATGTATTATTGGGAAGACCATGGCAGTATGATAGAAATGTTGTTCATGATGGGAGGATGAACACCTATGCCTTGGAGAAGGATGGAAAAACGCACACACTGCTTCTGATAAAGGATAAGGAAGTGAAGTTGGAAGTTAGCAGTACCATACTTCTCATGAGTGGGAAGGAGCTTCTCATGGAGATGGAGAAGAAAGAAGATCCACAATTCTTTGTGGTCAGGAAACCGAGAATTGTCCTGACTAGCACAAGAGTGGACGACTTGCCAGAAGAGATTCAGGAACTGCTGGGAGAGTTTGTTGATATTATCGTGGATGAACTACCTCATTCATTGCCACCGATGAGGAGTGTGAGTCACCACATTGACCTCATACCCGGAGCAAGTTTACCGAATAAGGCAGCGTACAGGTTGACACCTTGGGAGAACGAGGAGGTCAAAAGGCAAGTGCAGGATTTGCTGGATAAAGGACTGGTGAGGGAAAGTCTTAGTCCATGTGTTGTTCCAACAGTACTAAGTCCAAAAAAAATGGAGGATGGAGAATGTGTACAGAATCCAGATCGATAAACAAAATCACCATCAGGTACAGATTTCCACTGTCGAGAATGGATGATCTGATGGATTGCCTGAGTGGGGAAAATTATTTTTTGAAGATTGATCTCAATAGCGGATATCACTAGATCCGAATGAGAGAGGGTGATGAATGGAAGACATCATTCAAGACAAATGAAGGTTTGTACGAATGGCTGGTCATGCTGTTTGGTTTGATAAATGCGCCGATCACATTCATGAGGCTGATGAATGAAGTCCTGAGGGAATTCATTGGCAAATTTGTGGTCATGTATCTGGACGACATACTAATTTTCAGTAAGACCAAGGCTGAGCATTTAAAGCATTTAGCTATTGTGATGAGAAGGCTACAGCAGGAGAAGTTGTTGATCAATATGAAGAAGTGTTCCTTCATGCAGACAGAACTCATTTATTTGGGTTTTGTAATCTCGGCGAATGAGTTGAAAATGGATCCTGAGAAGGTAGAAGTGATAAAGAATTGGCCATCGCCGAGAAATGTTTTCGAGGTGAGCAGTTTCCATGGGTTTGATAGTTTCTACCGAAAGTTCATTCGAAACTTCAGTGGAATTAGCGCAGCAATGATGGACACAGTGAAGAAGCGGCATAAAGTTTTTCACTGGACAGCAGAGGCTGAGAGGAGCTTCCATCTGTTGAAGTGAAAGATAACAGAGCAACCAATTCTAGTGTTGCCTGATTTTCAGAAAACATTTCAGGTGAAATGTGATGCGAGTGGGTATGTTGTTGGAGGGGTCTTGAGTCAGGATGACAGACCTGTTGCATATTTCAGCGAAAAAGCTGGATGACGCAAAGTTGAAATACTCCACGTATGATAAAGAGTTTTATGCTATCATACAAGCATTGAAGAAGTGGAGGCATTACTTGATACCCAAGGAATTTGTATTGTACAATGATAACCATGCATTGCAGTTTATAAGTCAACAAGAGAAGCTGAATCAAAAGCATGCAAAATGGGTAGAGTACATGCAAAATTTCACGTTTGTGATTAAACACATTTCAGGAACTGCTAACAAAGTGGCTAATGCTTTGAGCAGGAAATGTTTGTTGTTGCAGGAGTTCAGAGTCAAGACCTTAGGTTTTGAAAATCTGAAGGACATGTACGCAGGAGATGCAGACTTCGAAGAAACATACGAGGCAGCCGAGAACCCAGTTCTCAGAGATCGGAGTCCTTGGATAGACTACCTGATCCAGGATGGATTGTTGTTCAAAGGCAATCAATTGTGCATACCGAATTTCTCCATGAGGGAGAATCTAGTGAAGGAAAAGCATAGAAGGGGATTAGCAGGCCACTTTGGACATGATAAAACATTCGCCAAGATGAGTGAATCGTACTTTTGGCCGAGCATGCGTGTATATGTCAAAAGGTTTGTTGACATGTGTCGGATATGTCAACATTCGAAGGGCCGAAAGAAGAATGCTGGGTTATATCAGCCATTGCCCATACCCGAAAGGCCATGGGAAGCCATTAGCATGGATTTTGTTTTGGGTTTGTCGAGAACACAACGAGGAGTTGATTCCATATTTGTAGTGGTGGACAGGTTTTCAAAAATGGCACATTTTATCCCGTGTCAGAAGACCAGCGATGCGACCCACATCGCGAACCTATTTTTCAAAGAGATTGTGCGACTGCATGGATTGCCGAGGAGCATAGTCTCAGACAGGGATACCAAGTTCATAGGTCATTTCTGGAGGACGCTATGGAAAAAAATGGGAGCTAACTTGATGTTTAGTTCGGCTTACCATCCACAGACAGATGGACAGACCAAGGTGGTCAACAGAAGTCTAGGGGAATTACTGAGAAGCCTGGTGACAGAGCACCATAGCAGCTGGGACAATGTGTTACCACAAGAAGAATTTGCTTACAATGACTCTGTGAATCAGAGTACAGGCAGAAGCCCGTTCCAGATTTTGTATGGGACGCAGCCGAGGGGAGTTTCTGAGCTCAGGGAGTCAGGACAGGCTAAAACTAGCAGCGCGAGTGCTGAAGAATTCGCTGAAGCGATGGAGGAACTTCACACGAAGGTGAAGCAGCGACTGCAGACATCAAATCAAGAGTATAAGCACAGAGTCGATCAGCGGAAAAGGAAACTTCAGTTTGAAGTTGGGGACATGGTTCTGGCACACTTAAGGAAGGAAAGGTTCCCAAGGGGAACATACAACAAGCTCAAGATGAAGAAAATTGGGCTGTGCAGAGTCCTGAAGAAGTTTGGAGAGAATGCCTATGAGATTGAGTTGCCAGATGGCATCGGGATATCTCCGATATTCAATATTTCGGATTTATACCCATACAGGGCTAGAGAAGCAGAGGCTGGAACTGAAGAACCAGTGGTCCAGTGGTAGAAACAATTACCAGTAGCTGAAAAACCGCAGATGGAATGCATACTAGATAAGAGAGTAGGCAGGAAGACCAGGAGAAAGCAGTATTTTGAATACCTGGTGAAATGGAAAAATCACCCGGTGGAGGATGCCAGCTAGGAGACAGAAGCAGTGATATAGAGGCATGGACAGACCATGCAGGAGCTCATGGGCAGAAGCCCATGAAAGTTTTCAAGCCGAGGAGTATGATGCAGGAGCATCGTGACTCTCAAAGCTAGCAAGGAGCCAGCGCATGTGTTTCTAAACACATGACATATATGCTTGATGACTTTGGATAACTTTTTTGAATTTGCATTGAAGATGAAGCTCCATATCCATTCAAGGAAACACTTATGAAGGAGAACCTGTTGTAATATATCAGACCTCGAGCCTTACGCTCTTGGCTGGAATAGATAGGAAGGCATTTAATAGATTTAATGCAGGTAGATAGGTCTTTAAGTCTAGATTAGACAGTTTTAGTTTGAAGAGGGAAAATGGATATAGACACCCTCCTTGGTGTATTGTATGATGATCATTGAGAGAAAGAAGAGCAGAGCAGAGAACTTATGGAGAACACCCATGTACAGATTGAATTAATAGAAGGAAGTCTTTGATTCACTTTCATGGTTTGTGTTGTTTCTCTGTATGATGTTTATGCGCTCATGAATGTTTGTTTCCTTTGTATGCATCTTCTATTGAATATGTTGTGCATGTGATTTCAGAGGTCTAAGCCTGAAGTCTGAGAGAGAGGAGAATGAGTTTCAATTGCTTCTCTGTCTGAGCCAGGATATTCCTGCACAGAGTGCAGTTGAATTCATCCGCATAGAGTGCGTTGATGAGGCTAGACAGTAAACTCTCATTCTCATATGCCCAGAAGTCGAGTTGGGTTGAGGAAGCCATGCAGGAGAAGTGCAGGCGGATTTGAAATCTCAGCAGCTAGTCTGAGCAGGGGAGGATAGGAATTACTGTTGTTGCCAGAGTACAGGATCCAAAGGACTCAACACTTTGAGAGTTGTTGGAGGTCCAGCGCGTGAATTGTGTGCAAAATATCTGAAGGAGTCAGAGGAGTTAAGCTCAGGAGGGATAGTTCTGTTGTGAATGCTGTGGGAACAGACCTAGGTGAGGTTCGAACTGAGAGAAGCTATGGAACAGAAGAAATCTCTAAGGCGGAGAATTGACGGTCAGGGTTCGCAGGTGAGGCTCGTGAAATCCCACCGATCGTTGGATCTTGTAGAAGATGAGTGGGAGTTAGTCCTTAGGCGCAGGAGGGAATAGGCCATCGCATATCATCATATCGAGGTTTGGCATTCGGTGTTTAACGAGATGAGGCGCATACTCATTAAAATCGCGACTAGCGATTCACTGATTTAATCGAAGCCGTCAATCATCATAGGAACACGTGGCACGAGATCCCGGGAGGTTGGGATTCGGTGTTTGGCGTTTTCCATTTCAACGGAATTACCACCAGTGAAATCGCGAACCCGCGATTCCCGATCGCACGAGAGAAGGAGGTGACGTATCCAGGTGGGACCACAAGGTTTATTGGAATACAAGTGGCGTCAGATCGGAGTTCGGGGTTCGGAGAATTGGAGGGCGTGTGAATCGCGGCATCATATTCACCAATTTCCCGATAGGGAAATCCCCGAAGGGCGGAAGCGTTGACCCGTTGACCCATCGGGGTTCGGGGCTTTGAATTGCATAAGAATCGTGCACGTGTGTTTCGTGATATCGCGAAACCCGATTCTCCATCAAGCAAAGGGGAGATCGCCAAGGAAATAGTTGTGGGTATTGAGAACTCCCGAGAGGAGTTGAAAGAGTCTTTGACTCTTCGGGCCTGATACGAAGAAGGTCCTGGTGAGAGCGGGTTGGACCATGAGGGTTGTGACTTTGCGTCAAGTTGAGCGTTGCAGAAAGAGTTATTGAGGAAGTTTTGATAGACCTGATGACTGAAAGAGTCATGTCAATGTCTATAGGAATACAAGCGTCATCCACGAGAGGACTTCCATCTTCTCCATCCACTGCTCGAGGAGCAGGACCATCCTGACCGTCCTACGAGAAACGAACTAAGCACAAAGATGACTTAGTGAATGCTAAACGGATATCAACTATATTACCCACTTATATACCACCTTTGAGTGGTGTTGTAAAACATGATAGCATACCTAGAGATTTCGAGTACACCTTGGTCACTGTGTACCTCTTGAAGGGGATACACGCAGTGCGAGAAGACCAAGATAAGATCGCAGCGTTGAAGTTTAGTGACTTCAACCTCGGAGATCACAAATTCTACAACATGTTAGCCTCGCATAAGTACTTAACTAAAACTAAAGGGAAGAATTCAAAGATCGTCTCTCAGCAATGGACCCATAACCTTGCGCAGTCCACCCTGTTGAACGTCATGAAGATTCCTCACTTCGGAAGACACCAAGAGGTGAATGCATGTGTCAAGATGTTGTTGTCTTCTTATCATGGCAGATATTTATGCTTGAAATGTCGTATAACAATTGATCTGATGTTGATCCATTGGATCATGGGGTTAAGCATGCAAGGAATCGACCCATAGGATTTCTATCCTGAAAATCCATGGACTATGCTCTCGCTCAAAGGATCAAGGGAACTTATGGTGATGTCGAGACAGGAACGTGAGGCTACAAGGCGGCTTCTATCCAGAGTGGCGTAGTGCACCTCACCTATCAGATGATTGCAGGAAAGTTGGTACGCAAGAATCGACCCACCCAAGTGACTGGTTTTGTAGTCGACCTCGCAGGGAAGTGTGCGGAGGGCCTACAAATGAATTGGGTGAAGTACCTGGTAAACCAACTAGAACTCAGCTGAAAAGAAGTGCAAGATCAAGGGTACGTATTCCACTTCAGTTGGCTATTGATCCTGATCACTTTCACTTCCTAGGAGATGACGGAAGGTGCGACCTCCCTGGACATCGAGCCATTTGAACCATTGGCCTCGAAGTTTAGTACATTGTGGTACTCAAGTGACATGAATAAGTAATGGCAGTCGAATGTCGTGTTACATACATACTACAACCAGTTGAAAATAGCCATACAGTCTGAGCCTCGCATGACTCTAAATACTTTACACAGGTTCAGGCCTTTG
Organism: Picea engelmannii; assembly: GCA_009831015.1. Taxonomy (NCBI): domain Eukaryota; kingdom Viridiplantae; phylum Streptophyta; class Pinopsida; order Pinales; family Pinaceae; genus Picea; species Picea engelmannii. The sequence goes on along the minus strand of ML798234.1, from coordinate 499,037 downwards.
ATGAAGTTCAGCGCAGACCGACATTTCATTTATATCACAGCGCGAGCTGACGAGAACAAGAAACAAATTCAATCCTATTATAAGATAATGGAGGAGGACTTGAAGGATATCACCAAGGATTGGTCGGAAGACCTCCTCATTCCAGCAGACCCTGCAGAGATATCCGACATAGACATCCCAGAAACTGCGTCGGATACACCCGAACCGAGCAAGATAAAGAAGACTGAATAGGTCCATGATTTAGACAACGCATCCGTGAAGACTGCTTCCATATCACCTGAGCAAAGAGGTGATGATGCAGAGTTGAATGAAACAGAGATCGAACAACAACAGGGTGACGAGGCTGATCCCCTGAAAAAGAGGAAAGGTTCACCTCAGAAACCTTCCTCCTGGAAGAAATCGAAGGCCACTATGAAAAATATGCAAACCGTTCTCACCTATGATGAATTTGACTTCCTTGTAGTAGCTCTGAATGATGCTTTGTTAGAGATAGCAGAGAAGCAAGAAGAAAAGCAAGAGGAGTTGTATGATTGAATCACGACTGAACTCTGAGGAGTAGATCAAGCCCTACAATTCATCCACGCAGTCTCCACTGCACTGGGAGAGCCAGAAGTGGGAGATGAGCCAGCTCAACTCCACTACTTAGTTGATAAAGGCGAAGCTCATATTTGATGAGCATAAGAGGAAATAGCGCAAGCCACCCAAGCTTTGGTACAAGTATAGGGAATAATTTATGAACAACGTAGTGCTGTAGAACGGGAAAATCTTTCTCTCCAAGTGAAGTGGGATGAAGAAAAATCATAATTATAGCAAAGAAAGGAACAGTTGCTAGTAGAGAAACTCAAAGTAAAGGAAATGGTCAACAGAGCACTTCTCTTTGTAAGAGTTGTAGAAGTAAAGAATGAAGAATGAGTTCCACAACAGGTGGCGCAACTTGAAGAAGTGATCCAGCAGCTCCAGCAACACATAGAAGATTTAGAGCTACGTGTTGTGCCTGAGACCCCATAGGATGTAAAGGACCAGCGAGAAGCCACTGCCTACAATGTAGTTGACAGAATAAAGGCCCTTACCTTAGAATGCAAGCAATTCACTGATCGCAGTGCCAAGACATATGAGAACTTATTGAGAACCCAGAGTTGCAGGAACTGCAGTCGCAGCTCCAGGAAGCAAAGCAGCATGCAGAAACACTACAAGCGCAGTTGAAGTCTCTATCATTTGTGGAAAGAATGAAGATATCTCAAGAGTAGTGAACCGCCAAGAAACAAATCAATAATATCCAGAGTAGATTTATGGAGATAACTCAAAAAATCTAGCCGATACAATATAAGGCCTATCAGTTGTTTACAGAGGTAGAAGGCCAGGGAGAAAAACTGGAGCAGGTTATCACCGAAGTAGAAAAACGCCTGGAAGTACCTGTGAATGATATAGTCATTCAAGAATTTGTTGAGCAAGAGCATCTAGCAAAGAAGCAAGTCAAAGAAGTTTGAGCCAAGATTGAAGCGTTCGAAGCAGAACTTCCTACATCAGAGTGACTCAGGATGAGTCACAGGTGAGTGTTGGGGGCTTATTGGCCCTTGACCAGGTTTTGTTGATATCTGGTCAAGTTTGACCTATTTTTGGACTTCGATAGCCTGTCAAAGGAGGAGCGCAAGACAAAGCAGAGATCACAATATCTCGGCTCCTTTTTGGGTCCTTTTTGGGATATGGGAACATGTAACAGGAATGGGATGTCAGCCCATGGGTTTACCCATGTTTAGGCCTATTTTGTATTTATAAATAGATGTATAGGAAATGTAAGGGAGAGGACAAGAGAGAACAAAGGCATCTATGTGATTTTAGTATGCAAGTAGGCTAAGTTCCAAGAGTTAGATCTGTGTGATCAATAATTATAAGGCTTTGTGCATATTGTGTGAGACTTGCAGAGTTAAGTGAAATTCATTGTAGCAAGATTGTGGAAGGCTTAGTGCTGGAACGCAAGGAAGAAGGATCTAGCGAGCTGCACAAATCTTATGTCCTGTGCGGAGTAATGGTTTTGAGGCTCTATGCTTGTAACCGATTGACTGAAGACAATAAAGAAGAAGATTTGGTGGATGTAGCCCCAGGGTGGGGGTGAACCATGTAAACACTGTGTTGTTATGATTTGTGCTTATCTTAATGTGTTTATGACTCTCTTGCTAAGTGATTTGATAGAGATAGATAAATCTACTCATGCTTTGTGCTAATGATATGTGAGAATGTTAGATCTTATCCGTATGAATATGCTTAGTGCTTGATCTTCTAGATATAACCTGCCTGTTTATGATAAATTTCTTAAATACATTAGATCTGAGTGAATGATGTGATGCTTTGTTCTATCTGTGCAGTATTTGTTAGTTGAATATTGATGAACTATTGATGATAAGTGCTCTATTAAGTATTATAATCACAGATCTGTGTCCCAGCTAAGGTTGCAGACACTTGAGTCCTACAACCACCCTTGCCTCTACCTCGGGTGAGACTTCATCTACTTCGCAGGTGTTGCCTAAAGGGCTAGTAGTTAGGGTTTTGTCGGTGTGTTGTTGTAGCGTTGAACCCTGGGTCTACCCCTGTGCCAACATTCACTATGCCAATCTTCTTGTCTTTCCTTTTAAACTTCTTGAAATATTTATGTGGGAGATTGGAAGGTTTCTTCGTGGGATATTCTTGAACATGCTTTCCCATGTTCTCAAGGTGAGTGACTTGCACACAAACTTTGTCAAGACTAGTGGGGTTAAACAAGAGAAATGTATGACGAATATAACTGTGAAGTGTGCCAATATACTTCATTAAAGCTTCATAAGAATCCAAAGGAATGTTTAATGCAAGAGCTTTCTTCCTAAATTCTTCTGTGAAACTTTGTACAGTTTGACCTTTACTTTGCCTTAAATTTTGTCATTCCATCATTGCTTTATGTAAATACCCTAATGGATAAAATTGCTTCTTTGTCACTGATTTAAATTCCAACCATGAGGAAAGAATATTACCACACTTATTTTTTTCCTGAAGCTTTTTTTCCCACCATATGAGAATGGTGCCTTCCAACTTAAGAGAACCCAGTTGCACTTTAACTTCCTCTTCATCAATATGTTGAACACGGAAATATACTTCAACCTATCAGATCCAATTATCTAACTTTTCAGGATTAACATCTCCATTAAACATAGGTAAAGCAAATCTTACATCAATATTTAATAATGGTTCCTCAAAAGAGGCTTTATGGCTAGAATGATGAGAATGATGAGAATGCTCAAAGGAAGAAGAACTAGAACTTGAAGGTGAAGATGGAGGCTCAGGAGGATCTCCTGCAGCCCCTTGGTTTATCGAATCATCATCATCAACATGGTCTTCCTTTTTCTTCCCTTTCTTCTTCATCCTCTTTTCGTAATCTCCATATATTCATTTAACCATTTCTGACATGCAATAAAAGACCATATGAAATTTTTTCTCTTGTTCATCATGCTTGTCTTCTTCTGCCATTTTCTTCCTTCAGGATGCATGACCAACTTCAAGATTGAAATTCCTAAGAGTTCATTCACCCTGCTTATGTTTGGCCCTAGTAATCATTAACACTCAACAATTCAAGTCAAAGATGATTGCTCTAATACTAACATGATCCAGGATCTTTTCATCGAGTGACTTATAAATAATTTCATTAAATGAGCATAAATTAAAATGCACCATTAAAGAAGGAAAATCTCAATAATGAAGAGACATAAGCATAAAATATGAACACAAAAACTTGATAATGGGGTTCATCCATTGGTGGACTACATCTTCGGGTCCTGCTCTCAAATGGGTAGGATCTTTCATTAACTCAACAAAAGAATTTGGAAAAATACATATGTATAACTCATTCTGGAATCAAGCTATAGAAATAGTGCTCAAATCAAAAAAAAGACAAAACCATTGAATTTTGGTGTCAAATTACCCAAAACTGATTGTTTCCATGCCTCAATTTGACTCTAGCACTCCTAGGCCCAAGAAAAAATTTGTCTTCATTTTTGTGCCCCTCTGAAACTTGCAATTAATGACTGGACTGCATTGAAAAACATTCCCAAGGCTGTATCGTATGCGTGCCCCCTCCCCTGGGCTGGGCAGACTCAGCATTTAAGTAATTTTCATGGGCATTGATACCAACATAGGTCATTGGCCTATTGGTTTAGGCGTGAATATAAATTTGTTGTATGGGGAGGACGTCTCGGGGTCAAACCTACGAGCCTCCCCCTTTTGGGTTTGTTTTGTTGTAATATATGTATTAATATAACAAGTGTCACCGCCAATTTTTTTGGTGGTGCTATCCATGATATTAGCGGTTAAAACACAGCTAGGTTTGGCATGGTCTGCCAGGCTTGGAAAACCTGCCAAACTTTAAAAAAAAATTAAAAAAAAAATTGGTCACAGGTTGTCATTGTGCTTTTTTCGCCTGCCACGTGGCAGCCCCTGATTGATCCACATGGAAGACTCCCATTGGGCCATGTCTTCCTCTACCATGTCATCATGCCATGTCACTATGCCATGTCATCGTATGGACTACCACATGGCATGATCCAATTGGTCCATGGATCGATCTGAAAGTGCCAAAACTGGGTGACACGTGGTAGTCTTTGGTGTTTCCACATCAACATGACACATGTCACCCTTTTCTCCTACCACATGTGTTGTATGGATGATGACATCATATATATAGATGTTGACTCATCCCCTGTTGATTGCACTAGGTTGACCAAATGTTGGCCGTGAATATCTTTCAATTTGTAACTTCGTTTGCACCGTTAGAAATCTTGTGACACGCTCTTCGCGATAATGTCATTTTCATTGAGTTTTGGGAACTTTGAATTTTTTTCCCTTTCTCTGTCTGTTGAGGCCATTCTGAGCATCCTAAGTTTCCTCTGTGAGTTATGAGTTGTTCTTATCCTTCTCTGGATCCTTTTTGGATCAAGGAAGGACCTAGAAGTTTATCTGGTGGATGTAGCCCACACTAGGTGAACCACGTATATATGTGTCTCTATTGTATTGTGTATCTTCTATGTTTTATTTCTACATTTGTTTCATTTTATTTCTCTGTGATCCTTTTTTTATAACAACTGGTATCATATCAAAATTTAACTCGTAGGAAAAGAGGGTTCCTAGTTCAAGTGGGAGCAATGTTGGAAGATGGAAAGTTTAGGGTTGAGAAATTTAACGGCCAAAACTACTAGTTATGGAAGATGCAGATGGAAGACTATTTATATCAAAAGGATCTACTCCTACCATTAGGAGGAATAGAAAATAAGTTGATGGCCATGAAGAGCAAATAATGGGAGGTTCTCAATAGAAAGGCACTAGGAACGATACAGTTGATCCTCGCAGCGTCGGTGACTTTCAATATTTCAAAATAAAAGACAATGAAGAAACTAATGGATGCATTGGATAAATTGTATGAAAAACCCTCGGTGCCCAATAAGTTATTTCTAATTAAGTGATTATTTAATATGAAGATTTTAGAAGGTGGTTCTATTGTAGATGAATTAAATGAATTTAATATGGTTATTAATCAACTAAGTTCTATAAAAGTGGACTTTGATGATGAGGTCAGGGCTCTTCTAATCTTGTGCTCATTGCCAAAAGTTGGAACGACTTAGTCATGGTTGTAAGTAATTGTCTCTAGTTCAAACACTATAAAATTTTATGATGTTGTTGGTGTTATTCTTCACGATGAAATGCAATGGAAAAGCACAACTTAGACATCAGGAAATGCATTAAACATGGAGAACAAGGGAAGAAAAAAGGATAGAGGAAAGGGCTCAGGAAACCGCGGGAATTCTAGGAAGGGAAGATCCAAATACATACTAGGAAAAATAGAGTGTTGGAATTGTGGAAAGAAAGGACATATGAAGAAAGACTAGAGAGCTCTAAAGAAACAAAGAGATGGACAACACGAGAAAAATCAGGAAGCAAATGTAACAAGTGATGTGTTACAAGATTCTTTGATTCTTTCTGTATATAATTTTTTTGTGTCTTAGGTAGTAGATTTAGGGGCTTCATTTCATGCCACATCCCATAGGAAACATTTTCTAGATTATGTTCAAGGTGATTTTGGACAGGTTCATTTGGGTGATGATGCACCATGAAAAATTGTTGGAATGGGAAAGGTACAAATAAAGGAAAAGAATGGAAACCAATGTTTGTTGAAAGAGGTAACACGTGTTCTAGATCTAAGGAAAAATATAATTTCAATAGGGCAGTTGGAAAGTGAAGGTTGTATATCCATATTTACAGATAAGGCATGGAAGGTCACCAAAGGATCACTGGTGATAGAAAAAGGAGAGAAGGTAGGTACATTGTATTTATGTACTGGTAATATTGATTATTCTGTCTCTTTAGCTTCTACAGGAGTGGATACAACATTTTGGAATCATAGGCTTGGACACATGAGTGAAAAGGGGATGCAGATACTTTACAAAAGGAATTTTTTGCTAGATCTTAAGCAAATTGATTTGGATTTATGTGAGCACTGTGTTTATGGAAAACAAAAGAGATTCATATTTCTCAGAGTTGGAAAATAAAAGAAGAGTGAAAGGTTAGAGATTGTGCATACAGATGTATGGGCACTAGCTTAGGTATCATCTCTTGGTGGCTCTCGTTATTATGTTACTTTTATTGATGATGAAACTAGAAAAACTTGGGTTTATTGCATTGGACAAAAATATGATGTTTTTATACTTTTAAGAAATGGAAATGTTTGGTTGAGAATGAGACGGGAAAAAGGTTGAAGTGTCTCATATCAGACAATGGAGGTGAATATTACATCAAGGAGTTTGATAATTATTTTTCATACCATGGGATTCATAGAGAGAAAATAGTTCCAGGAACACCATAAGAAAATGGTGTGTCAGAAAGGATGAACAGGACAATCATGGAGTGTGCAAGGAGTATGAGATTACATGTTGGGCATAGATGATTTTAGGGGCTAAATTTCGCTCATGGGCTAATTTTCCATGGTTTTTCCAAAAACGAGATTCACTATTTTAAAAACGATTCACCCAAATTCTATAGGATAAAATGATTTTACCTTAAAAATCGCCAAAATTTTATAAAAACTATATAAATCCTTATAAATTTGAATATTTTTACAAAAATATCGCCAAACATTTATAGTTGGCATATGAAGGATTTGTAAGATTCGCCAAGGTTTCTACATTTTAAAATAAATTTACATCGTTAAAATCATCCCTGATGTTGGGTTTCCCTTACAATTCTGGGCAGATGTTGTAGATATTGTTTTTTATTTAATAAACAGAGGACCTTTAATCTCTTTGGATGGTGGCATTCCAGAGGAGGCATGGATAGGTAAAAAGGTAAACTATTCATTTTTAATACTTTCGGTTGTGAATCATTTGTCCATATTGATAAAGAAAATAGAACAAATCTTGAGGCAAAATCCAAGGACTATACCTTTATTGGATACAGTGTTAATGATTTTGGTTATCACTTATGGGATTATGAAAATAAAAAAAATATTAGTAGTAGAGATTCCATATTCAATGAGAAGATCATGTACAAAGATCAGTTGGTAACTCAAACTCCTGCAAGTTTTGTTAGAAGATATAATATCAGGTTAAGTAGACCCCCTGAATGATACTCTCCTTCATTGTATTATTTATTGTTGGTTGATTATGGTGAACCAGAATGTTATGAAGAGGCAATTCAGGTAGACACTAAAAATAAGTGGGAGCAAGGCATGAAAGAGGAAATGGATTCCTTGGTAAATAACCAGACTTGGGACTTGGTTCAGTTTCCTGTAGGAAAAAGAGCATTGCAAAATAAATGGTTTTATAGGTTGAAGGAAGAAGATGGAGGAAAATAGTGATACAAGGTTAGACTTATTGTAAAGGGGTTTGCACAAAATAAAGGTATATATTTTCATGAAATATTTCTCATGTTGTAAAGATGACTTCACTTAGGACTATCTTAAGTCTAGTGGTAGTAGAATTTTTTCATCTTGAACAATTATATGTAAAAACAACTTTTCTCCATGGGGATTTGGAGGAAGATATTTATATGTAGCAGCCACAGGGGTATGAGGTCAAAGGAAAGGAGAGTTTGATATGCAGGTTGAAGAAGAGATTTTATGGCCTAAATAAATCTCCAAGGAAGTGGTATTTGAATTTTGACAGTTTTATGACAGAACAAGGTTATAGTAGATGTCATTCTTATTACTATGTTTATTTTAAAAGGATAGAAAATGAAAGCTATATTATTTTATTATTGTATGTAGATGATATGCTTGTTGTAGGGTCTAATATGCAAGATATAAATGTGCTCAAGAATAAATTATCTAATTCATTTGTGATGAAGGATTTGGGTGCTACAAAGAAAATCCTTGGTATGAGAATAACAAGAGACAGGAAAAATAAAAAATTGACGTTGTCTCAGGGTGAGTACATAGAGAAGGTGTTGGATAGGTTTAGAATGTAGAATGTAAAACCAGTTAGTACACCTTTGGCTAGCCATTTCAAATTAAATAAAGAAATGTGCCCAAGACACAGGAGGATATGGACTATATGTCCAAGGTCCCTTATTCATCAGCAGTTGGCATCTTTATGTATGCGATGGTTTGCACAAGACCAGATATTGCACATGCAGTGGGAGTTGTGAGAAGGTATATGAAAAATCCAGGTAAAGAACATTGGCAGGAAGTAAAGTGGATTCTCGTGTATTTGAGAGCTACTGCTACTCATGTATTATGTTTTGGAGGTTCATGCATTGTTCTATAGGGATATGTTGATTCTGATATGGCAGATGATAAATATAGCAAGAGAAGCACCACAGGGTATGTGTTTACTGTAGGTGGAACAACAATAAGTTAGATTTCAAAACTACAAAAGGTGGTTTCACTTTCAACAACTGAATCAGATTATGTTGTTGCTACAGAGGCTAGTAAAGAAATGATTTGGTTACAGAGGTTCATGGAGGAATTGGGAAAGAAGCAGGAGAATAGAAAGTTGTACTGTGATAGTGAGAGTGTAATTCATCTTGAAAATAACTTGGCCTTCCATTCAAAGACTAAGAATATACAACTCAAGTACCATTTCATACGATCCATCTTGGAAGATGGATATTTGAAGTTGGAAAAGATACATACTATCCAGAATCTTGCAGACATGTTAAAAAAGGTAGTAACCACAGATAAATTAAGTTCCTGCTCATTTTCAGTTGGTCTTGAAGCATGAAGGTGAAGATCAGAAATTTTCTAGGTCCAAGGTGGAGTATAGTCCAACAAGTACAACATCATTGGAGTTGTTGTGATCAGTCTCCAAGTGGGAGATTGTTAGTTGTGGAGCCTGGTTATCTTTCTGGTTATGGGAGCGAAATTTTTTGTATCCCCCCCTCTGGCGAGGGATTCAGGGGAAGTGCCCTCGAAAAAAATTTGCGAAAAAATGACTTGTAAAATATTGTAATTTTGTATTCAATATGGACCGTTCATTATAAGGTCACATATCTGAGGGTAGAAGTTATTTTAGGTATTTTTTCCTTAGAAGGAAACTGTCTTTTATGAGGGAATTGTTGTGGTTGTGTATGTGTGTGATTATTGTATTCTGAGAGAGGAGACTATGAGAAAAAGAAGAGGAAGTTATAGAAAGTATGTTGTAGGTTGTATCCCTTCATTTTGATGGATAATAAAAAGGAAGGACATGGAAATTTCTCTAGTGGATGTATCCCACATTGGGTGAACCACATATATATGTGTCTCTATTGTATAGTGTATCTTCTGTGTTTTATTTCCACATTTATTTTAGTTCATTCCTCTGTGATCTTGTTTTTCTAACATAGATCATAGCCATTGATGACTATACCTATGGGGGGATTGACTACTGAGGGGACTTTGATATGTGATTTCCACAAAAATCCACCTTTGGAGAGATCGGTGAGAATTGATTTGTATATATTTCATCTTTTTGTGTTTTTCAATTTGATAAATGAAAACAAAAAACACAAATATTTGTGTATTGTATCATGTATTAACGGTTATTTTCTTACGCAGACTTAGGTCTACGACAACCAAAGGGTTCCCACAACATCGGTTCAGGGGCCGAGGAGATGATCTAGTAGGAGAGGACGTGGAGACATTTCTCCAGAATGTGCAAGGAAACATGTCTCGTTTGACACAGATGATTCCTATGGTCCAGGTGGAGGATCTGCCATAGGCGATGCAGAGGCAGGTGGTGTTTGTACCCTATGCATGGGTGAGACTCTTATGGCGTCTCGTGAATGTCGTAGTGTGTTATCATGACACGCATCCAGCACCATGGGATTAGATTCCATGGTTATGAGATGTATCAATCGTATATGTATTTTGAGGGCATGAGCCCAATTTTGTACAATGACACCATATTTGTTTGGATTTTAAAGGATGAAATATTAAAAAAAAATTGTCTTTGTCTTTACTTATATATGTTACAATGGATGAATGTATGAATTTATTTTCTTTACTTAGTTGTGTGACAAATTCCGATCTAAAATGTAATTAGCATATGCATCAGATACTTGATTAGAACTTCTAGGGATGTGATTATAAATAAAAAAAAATAAAATATCATTCCAAAATTCGTACCCATAAAAAACTTTGAAGTAATGTAGGATCTCACACTCGGTAACTATTGTTCAACTGACATACAACTAACTGGGAGTCCAGGAGAAATTCTAAAGATCAAACACCATGTGAAATGGCGTCGCATAATAGTTCTATAATGATGCTATACTCAACCACATTATTCTTTGATGGCTCCAGACAAACGCCACATGAAGACATCAGTTGTCCCTCAGGTGAATAGATAACCCAAGTAGTGGAAGCCATGTTCTACATATGACGACTAGCACTGTTCATGAATCCTAAGTATATTGAAGATTTCATTGACATCTTCCAACCAAAGGAAAACTCAATAAGAAAGTCGGTGACACAAAAGAAAAAGAAGTATATACACTAATATATAAAGGTCACATCTAAGCTTGAAGGATCAAGTGTAATACCTTTTAAGGTAGAGCCCACTTCTACGCTCATCCAACACATTCCCCTCAAAATATTCTAATTCGAAGGCTCCTTTATCTAGGACACATCGCATGATATACAGACCATGTCGTTGACGCCCAAAAGTGAAACATAGGATACCTTCTTGCAAATAGTTGAAAATGCCTTATGACTTATTATTTAACTATATTTAATAGTATACTAATAGGTGGGACCCCTAGTGTAACTTTTGTGACTGTGACGAAGAAACAACAGTTATGATTTACATGCTTATGAGTTGGATGAGACGAGCCCTACAATTTATTTGTGTTTAAGAAATATATCGGAATGATTAATCAAGTATGATGTTAGGGGCGATATGATTTTGGTGTTGGTTTTATATAACACTCGCAAGTATTATTATGTTACATTTATTTTGAGGAAGGACATAAAATCCATGCTTAATTTATATGTGTAATGTGGTGACTTCATGCTACAAGGGTACACACAATGTTTGAAATTGGAAGTAATGTTGGAACATGGTATCCCTAGAAAATTATTGTTATATGTGAAATAGGGATAATGGCAAGGGTTGGCGCATTGCAAAATTGAAACATGGGAAAACTTTGGATTAGTTGGCTCGTATTAATCATTTTGAATGTTAATGGTTGATGAGCTGTGTAGTGGGATTGGCTCGTACTATCCATGAATGAAAATGTGAAGGGAGAAGCAACGTGCAATAAATTCACATCACTCTAACTCATCTCGAGCCCGCCACCCTAGTCATTTTTGCATTTTTCTTTGTTGGTTATTGTTGCTCCGCTTTGCTCAGTCATGGAGGAGGTATACAGCCTGGTCATTTCTCCTTAAGAAATATTTTACACAAGTATGGGATTTTCTTGATTTTCCATCCATGAATATTCTCTCTTCTCTTTAAGTCAATAGTTTTCTCTTGTTTGTTCACAGTCTATGTATTTCCAAAGTTGTTATAATGAATTCGTATTTTGTATTGGTTGTTTACAAATTTTGGTTTCCTGTGTTGGTTGTTTTGAGACCATTAGCATTAAAATATTCATGGGTGGCTTTTAATGTGTAGTTGTTCAAAATGTTTCTATGAAAAAGATTGTGGTTGGGAAACTCTCGGGCCTTCCTTGCCTCTGGTTCCTTGTTTTTGGTTTTCTTCCCTGTTCAAAAATGGGTTCTCTCCACCTCTTACCTATGGGTTTTTTTGAACGCTCTACATGTATGTTAAGACTATTGGTATTCATGGCTAATACGCCCATGTCATAACCTCGAATCCGTGAGTATTAATGTGGAACATGGTGGTGGGAGTAAACCTTTTGTTCTTTTTTCTGGAAAAAAACTCATGTTGTTAGCCCGATTTCTTCTGCCACTTACTGTCATTGTTGCGTATTAAACCCTATGCATTATTGTGAAGGCGTTTCTTACACATAATTTGATGAAAGAACTATTTGTGCTCTTTTATTTGGGCACGGGTTTTGATTGGTCACCTGCTATGAAAATATGGAGGAAGTGTTGGATTCACTTATTTGTTTGAAGTTATAGTCTGTCAATATGAAGCTCATGAGGTCAATAGCAATGTTGTGAATTATTGTTAAAATATAAACTTTCCATGTTCTATTGTAATTATGAAAAACACCTGTGTATAAGTTGTATGATGATCGAATAAAGTATACGAACCAGAATGAAACAAGATGAGGAAGTTTGGTAAATTGTGCTTCGATTGAATTATGGTTATATATAGGTATTTTGGGGGGGGGAATTCATGGGACCCTATGGGTTTTAAGAACTTTGTTGATGTTGATATTATGGTTGTAGTCTATCGACTCCAAGATTGTTGTTGCATTTCATGTGGCAATTATGATGTTGTTCATTTTCAACTATGTTATATACAAGAAATATTTTTATTGCGATTATTTTCAAAATCCCAGGCATATTAAATTGGTAACTGTGTAATACATTTTCTAAGGCAAGTGAGCAGTTTTGTGAAGCCAGCACCAGTTCTGGGTTGTTTTGGAAAAAAAGTATGGTTTAAACATTAAATTTTTGAACAGTAAGATGTTTTGATTGTGAATTTACATCAGAGATGGTATTTTTGATATATCGTTTGAACAATATCTATAAGAAATCCCCACCATTCTACCAATTTTCGCTAAAACTCGCCCCTTCATGATCCCAGTTTCACTTATTCATTCCCTGTTATGTGTTATTTATTTTGAAGAGGACTTTGTGTGGAAATGAAAAGAATTTGATATGGCAAGGGTTGATGATTGATGTTTTGGATATTTTTATATACACAGTTGATTGTTTTATTAATTGTTTGAACAATATTTGTATATCCATTACCATCCATGTTATCATTTTTTGCTAAATACAAGCCCTCCATATTTCCCACTAACCCTATCAATTCCATGTTCACGTGCCAATTAATAAATGACATGTTATGGATGGATTACATGTGTCTCATAAGTAAATTATAGAGCCAACTTTTGATTTATGTAATTAGATTTTCATGTATCATTTATTAAGAACTTCATGACTGACAAAGTGTTGCTACAGGATGAGTTTTTTCAGTAGATGAAGCAATGGCCAAAATAACAGAGGCAGGGGAAATTGGAATCGAGGCTATAGGAGGCCTCATTTTTCTATTCATTTCGATGTTGGTCCACAAGAGTTGAACCAGTTGTTTCAAGTTGGGTTTTTTAATTTGGTTGGACATGGTATCTTGCATCACTGACATGACATACCCCCATTTCAGTCACCTCAGAATTTTCCTGGCATTCTCGTTCCCCCACATGTGTCATTGTAGCACGAAGTCCCTACTAATGACGGTTGTCAAGAAATTATCCAATAGCCTTTCTCTCACCACCGTGGTTATCCCATTGTGTCATTTCCTTTACCACCACCAATTAATCCCAATGTTCAAATTTCTCATGTTGTTTCGCCAATACAATCCTCACACGCTAGCAAAAGATTAAAAACGATATACTGCAACATGTGCAATACAAAGGAAAAGCAGTTGCTTCCCCCTCCAGTCCATCCACAGAAACCTCTAAGTTTGTGTCTTCACTCCTCCACCTAAAAGATGATTGCTCTCATGTGATTATCGAAATATAGCCCCAAGGGTCTAACCAACCAAGGGCCACTCAAGGAAATTCAATTGGAGACACCAGTGAGAACAGTAAATATGCCTCGCAAAGTAGAAAATATGGATTTTAAAGTTTTTTTTATGATTTTTAGTAAAGAAAATAATATTTGATCATTTTCAACTTTGGGGACAGCAAGCTTTATTTTGTATATTTTTGTGGATAAAATGGATATCTTGTTTTTTGGGGATATGTCCTTAAATTTTTATGATATTTAAATATTCGATTTGAAGAGTATCAAGGGGAGTTACATGGGTGTTATATGATCCAAATGATAAAAAAAATTATTTTATAATTGATGATTGGCAAAAGAATGATGGGAGTCACAAGGGGTCCCACCTATTTAGTAATTATTAACCAGACCCTTATTTACATATTATTATTAGTTATTTCTCCCTAAAATAATTACTTAAGTTAATTTGACTTAACTAAAGAAATTAGTTGAACTACCTCAACTTATTGAGAAAGAATAAAGGTTCAATGAGAAGAAGAGACAAGGGGAGAATAGAAGGATAAATACAAGACTAAGGTTTTCTCTTTAGTTAAATGAGATAATTTTAGTTTTCATTCATTTCCAAGTTTACTTGAAAGCCTAATCCTATTTTTGACAGCGGGGTCTTATTGAAGGCAGCAAGATTCAAAACTGAATCATACTTTTCAGCCACTTGTTTTAGAGGTGTTGATTCATCCTTGATAGTTTTTGTATTCTTGTATGTTTGTGAATTAATTTTCATGGATGATACAGGGAATATTGTAGAGTCAAATGGAAGCATTTTTTTGGCAAGTTGATCCAGATCATTAATTTCATTTTTATTTTACTGTCAGAGTCTCTTTGTATGGTGCCCATCGGAGACCTCTAAATCTGACTTTTGTCCATACCCTCACAGGGGTTTGTAAAGGGAAATACACTTTTTGTATCTTAGAATGAAATAAATAATATTTTTGTTCTGTCTCATACATGTGTCTTCATGACTTGGTTCCTCTTTTTTCTTTTGGTCACCATTTTTACTTTCTTGTAAAAGATGTATACATTCTTGTATCCTTGTATAAATTTTATCTTTGCATCGCAACATTTACAAATCATAAAATCATTCTTAATCCTTGTAATTAATACTTGTTGATTGAGTGAATGTTTTGAGGCTATAAACCATGGGTGACATTCCCAACTATCTTGTCCTATCTAGGCAAGATATGAAAATGATTGAGTAAGGTGTTCCATACCTTTTCCTCAACCTGTGCCACATGGGGTTGAACTTTCCTTCCCCCCGCGGTTCCTTATCTTGGTCATAAATAAGGACCAAGTCACCCTCCACATATTTTCGGTGACATACAAACTTATCATATTAGATCTTAACACGTCATTTATTCTCTTTGATAGTCGTAGAGGCATCTCAATGTTGCTCATCGAGGTGCTCTAGGTGTATGAGACGTTATTCGATATCGGTCGTGTTAGGTAGGAGCTCAATTCCCAACTTAAGGGAAGGGATTTTACATTCAATAGGAAGAATTGAATCCACACCATGTAATAACTGAAACAGTGAGAAATCGGTGGAAGTATTTAACATGGTTTGGTATACCCAAAGTGCACAGTAAAGCATCACATACTAGTTAAATTTACTCTTCCTGACATTTTTTTGCAAAATGGTATTTAGAGATTTATTCATGACCTCTACTTGTCCATTTTCCTAAGGATAAGAGGGGGAAGAATGGTCGTGTTTAAACCCCAGTTTTGATGCCAACTCTTTCATCATCTCATTCTAGAAGTGACTACCATTATCAGTGACAATATCTTTTTGGATTCCGACCTGGGATATAATCTGATTGAATATGAAAAAATGTTGCAATATTACCATCGGATTTAACAGTAGGAATGGCCTCAGCCCATTTAGTAAAATAATCCATGGCCATAATAATATTATGGTCCCCCCTAGTCAAGGTTGGGTTGTAGTCCATGAAATCCTCCCCCACTTAGTGAAGGGACCGACGGTAACGACTAGTTGAAGAGGATCTTGGTGCGAGTGCATTTTACGAGCAAACACCTAGAAAGGGTGAAACTTATTGACTTCTTCAACATAATATTTAAAAATTGATGGCCAAAAATAACAAACTCGCAATATATTTTGTGTTGTCACAAGCTCAGATAAATGAATACCACATGCCCCACTGTGATGGTCATTAAGAACAGCCTCATCCTCCTCATGAGTCAAACAAAAATGAAAAATATTGTCTACCCCTCGACGGTACAAAGTTTCATTGATAATAAGGTAGTTCTTAGCCTGATGACGTATATGTCATCATTTGTCTCTCGATAGGTGTTGGGGGAGCTTCAAGGTTTGAAGGTAGATTAAAATATCTCCATACCAAGGGTCTAAAGATGCAATAAGTAATATATGTTCATCCACGAATGAATCGTCATGAAAAATATCCTCATCCAACCTAAGGAAGTATGATATTAGTTCCGCAAAAACAAGTTATTTCTTGGATTTCACAGAGGAAAAATCGAGATCAAATTCTTGCAAAATAACAATCCACTTATTTTATGTCCCCCCTATGATACACCTGGTAAGGACGTATTGAAATGGGTTGATATCCGCAACCACAATAGTTTTTCAGAGTAAGATAAAGTGGTGTAATCTCTGAACCGCATGTATAGAAATTAAGGCTAGCTTCTCTACATGGGAGTACTTGAGTTCGGGACCAACTAGATTTTCTCTAAGGTAGTAGATAATGTGCTCATGGAGTTCGTCATTCTCCTAAACAATAACCATACCAATAGTTCCTTCGGGTTCAACGATGTAAAGAAAAATGGTCTCAACTATAGTCTGGGGATTTCATCAGAGGCATCGATACCAAGGCTTTCTTAAGAGCATCGAAGTATTCCTAGGCTCACTCATCCCATATGAATGGAGTGTCCTTCTTCAAAAGATGCATGAAAACCTTAGTTATATTGGCATAGTTGGATATGAAACAACACAAGAATTTAGCCTTCCCCTGTAAACCTTGAAGTTGTCAAATGTTGTGTTGGGGAGGAAACTGAAGTATTACCTCAACCTTCATAGGATCCACCATGATTCCATCCTCAAAAACTATGAATCCTAAAAGGAAACCATACCTTACGCAAAATATTTATTTGTGAGGGTTCAACCGAATGCGATAATAGCGACATATTTCAAATACTAGTCGAAGATGAGTCAAGTGATCTACCCTCTTGTGAGAGTGAGTAGCAAGATCATCTAGGTAAGCTTCAATGATATGTTTAAAATCATGAAACGCAAAGGTCATGGCACGTTGAAAGGTCTCTCCGACACTTTTAAGATTGTTACACATCAAAATGCAACACTTAAGTACCTCACCCTAAGTATCGGAAGTGTCATAAAAGTGTCACATACACTGACACCATGAAAGAACATTTTTCACAATCCCTAGTCATTGTGGAGGAGAAATATATTATATGAAGGTCAAAATACTATATGCACATGAATTATTTATTAATATTCATAAAAAGGAAATTAATTTACTGTGAGAATCCACCTCACATTTGGTTTCCTAATCTCAAGGAGAGGTTGAGAATCTCATGGATGGTTGAGATATTTTCTCAAACCAAAATCCTAATTTGGTGGATCTTGAGAGATATTTCCTCCTTAAA
>ML798234.1:464898-480968 GCA_009831015.1 Picea engelmannii | reverse complement strand
TAGGATAAAATTATTTTACCTTAAAAATCGCCAAAATTTTATAAAAACTATATAAAATCCTTAGAAATTTGAATATTTTTACAAAAATATCGCCAAACATTTATAGTTGGCATATGAAGGATTAGTAAGATTCGCCAAGGTCTGTACATTTTAAAATAAATTTCCATCCTTAAAATCATCCCTAGCAAGGGTTGGACAAGGGGAGCTTGGAGGACTGTTGAAACATCATCCATATTTATAAGTATTCCCTTTGGGTTCTCATTTTAATATACTTGGCCTATTTCCTTCAAGCTTGTGTATTCTTGTGTGTTCTTGTCTATTGTTCCTTCAATCTTTGTAGATAAATCTGTTTGATCTAATATTGTAGAGTTGGAGTTCATTGTTTCTCTTTGTTCTCTATTGCATCGCAGGTATCAAGTTACGCTAAGGAGTTTGGAGATCAAGCTTGGATTGGAAGCAGCGAGGAAAAACTTCGAAACTAGGTGCATCACACATTTTCTTCTTCTCTCTCTTTCTGATTAGTTAAACTAAATCCAAAGGGATGTTAGTGTCCACTTGTGTTTTTTTGTCTTGGTAGAGGGGTATGTACTCCAAGGGAAAATTGACTTGTCCACAGGGAAATTATTCCGTAAAAAAATTGGTGACTCCATTGGGGAAGGACAATGACTTGTGTTTCCTTGGATCGTTTGAGATTTTTCCCACCTTTAGATCACTTTTTCTTTTTTCTAATCTACTTCCCTTTCTCTCTTCTTCATCGAACATTTCACAAAGTTTTTTGCAAAATTTTCTGATTTTTAAGCCTTATTTTTTAGTTTTTGGGAAGGGTAGTGCTCCTCTGTTGTGTATACCAACACGTTGATCTATTATCAATGCTCCCCTGTAGTGTATACCAAATAATTGTAGCACTCTTTCCCTTTGAAAACATGAGCGTTGATCTCCTTTTCTGGGATTTTTTGTCCCTTTCTTCTCACTTTTTCTCAGTCTAATCCTGAGGAGCGTTTGCTCAGAGACATTTGAATACTCTTGAATTTGTTTTGATATGAGTTGGTCATTTATCATTCATTTTTGTTTATCCTTTGAGTTTGCAAATTTTCTCTTAATTTTGATCCCCTTGGTTTAACATGATCCCTTGGTTCTTTTTTCCTTTTGATTTTATTTGATCTTCGTCTCATAAAGCTTTCAGATTGCTTGACTACTCAGGATTGGTCATCAACTAAGGTTTGCGAAGGTTTCTTAGTATTGAGCCTTCTTGTCTTCATTTGAAACATCCTTCTATTTTGGATGATTAAGACTCTTAGAAAAACCTAGCTTGATTTATGTTTCTTGTTTCTCATCATTTGAGGATTTTCATGAGTGTTTGTTTTCTTTCTCTTTTGCATCACTGAGTTTTTTATTGAACAAGTTATTCCCTACTCGTTTTCTTTCAGTTCTCATCACTTTGAGTGTGCTTCATTTGATTGCTTTTTTTCCTCGTAGTTCTTTGTTTTAAACTTAGATCTCTTTCATCTAAAAGTTAAGAAGCAAAAATTTTGCATATCTCCTTGAATAGTTAATCAAATGAAGAAATTGTGCATTCATTAGGAAGTTTGCTTTGGTTTATGTTTGAAAAAAGATCTAGTTTTGCATGTGCATTTTCATTTTCGAAAACATTTGCTTGGTATTTTGGCATCATATTGATCCCAAAAATTGAAATTTGCATTGTTTTGAGTGCTTTCTTGTGTTAAGAAGAATAGAACTATTCTCCTTCCCATACGTAGAATTCATCGAAAGAAAGAACTGCATAGCATTATTTTGCATTCTTTTGGAGTCGAGTCTCTTAAACATCATCAGTTTCATCTCCGTGAACCCTTTGAGTTAAAATCCATTAAAATCAACCAGGTACTAATAAAATCAACTCGAATAATTTTTATTTTTAGAACACCAATAGTAGCTTAGGATTACGGTCTTTGGACTAGGTGAAGTGAGTAAATTTACAAGACTACTAAAGAGATTGTAGAACACTAAAGATCATATAAATACAACTTTCATATAATCATAGCTGGGAACCCCCTCTCACACAAGGGATAAACATGAGGTCTCATGCGGGAGAGCAGTGAAGATTACCCCTCCAAAGCTTAACCAATCGTAGCGGAAAGATCGTATATTTGGGATTGTTCTTGAGAAACCACTAGTTTCATTTGGTCTCAGTGCTTCGTGAACTCTGAATCCATTCGGGGTCCTCTAGAGTCCTACCTGTCCACTTGTCTTCAGTTCTCTTGAAGAGCTTTAGAATTTGATATCCTTCCCATACGTTCAGTCCCGACTATCGACTGTACCCCTCCGGAGGCTGACTATGAGTTGCTAACCTTAGTAGATTTTACTAGAAACCTACAAAGGTGATTGTTGGTGGATTCCCACAGTACCTAAGGCAAACATCATATCACACTCTCAGTACCACTGGAGGGTGATCCCGCGAAAGCGAGGGTTGCTTACACCAAGAAGGGTTGTTATGTGGAGGTTGAGGTAACTGCTTCTCACTTCTTTGTTGGCGGCTTGATATCCTGTATTTGAAATATCCTTAAATATGGCATTGCTTGGTTGATTTATTTTATTTTTCATAGGAGTGTGTTTCTTTGTTTTTCATAGTCGACCTTAGGATCATAATGTTCACAGTATACAAGGCATGGAACCTGATACTCAGGAACCACAACATAATATTTCTTACGAAGAAGTGATTGCATATCACACTTCTAAAACTTGGAGTGTCGCTCCTAGAAGTGGCCATCACGTTGAAGAATCGATCCCAACCTTTGTAGAAAGCCTGGCATATTTTGTGAATCCTTTTTTTACTGATCCAATTGGCCAACCACTCTTTGATCCACCATCCACAAGATGTGTTGATTCCTTTTCTTCTTACTATTTACCACATCATTCAACCACTACACCATCCTTTTGCATGAACCTACCGATTTTGGGTTTTCCTGAAGGGATTGGGAATTCATATTTTTCCACAACTCCAGTAGTTGATATTGTTGGTGCTTATTATTTACCAGAAACATTGGTGACCCTGACTCAACCACTTATGAATTCATCTCATCTTGCACATGAGTCAAGTAATATTCCTGCTTCATTTTTTCCACACATGCACATGCCAAGTGATTTACTTGGTCGTACCATAGGTCAACTGGTGGAATTCAAGTCATTCAAACAACCATGGTTACACAAGCTACTCAAAATGCACCTCATACATCAAATTAGTACTCCCTAAATTGGAGGTCAATCTTCAATGGGAGGCCAACCTTCAACTGGGGGGAAACCTTTAGTTGTAGGGTGAATTTTTGTTGGGGGGAAACCTACATGGTTGAAAAATCAACAAGCATTGGTAAAAACCACTCCTTCAAGTCCTTTTATCCCTACTACCATTGGTCTGTATCCTATACATCCATATCCAGGAGTTGCGAATCCTTTGTGGACTCA
This sequence comes from Picea engelmannii, assembly GCA_009831015.1. Lineage (NCBI taxonomy): Eukaryota > Viridiplantae > Streptophyta > Pinopsida > Pinales > Pinaceae > Picea > Picea engelmannii. Next base: position 477,512 of record ML798234.1, on the reverse strand, counting down.
ACCCAATCCGGCAGGCATTCCTTCGCAAGGAACTATGCCCTATCAATATGTAAACCTCATGATTCAAACAAAATAGTCCCTTCCACTGCCATACATAGGGGGACCAATAGGTCAACTTCCATACGTAGGATTTCCATCTTTTCAATCACGGTACATGGGTGGAAAAATAGGACAACCACCTTACATAGGTGGAAAACCCAGACAACCACCGTATCTGGGAGGACCATCTAATTTTGTCACCTCACCACAACCTGGATACAGTCCTACTGGTGTTCCTACATAATATGGTTATCACCAATATCAACAACCTAGCCGACAACTACAATTTTTGGCTACGTTAGATCTACCATATCTTTCGCATTTAAAAAATGATCCCATCCTTCCTGCCCCATTTTGGCCCACCATCCCTACCAAATTACCATCCGACATTCTGAAATTTGACAGAAAACCTAGGGAGGATCCTAAAAATCATATTATAACTTTCCACTTATGGTGTTCTTCCAAATCTTTGATGGATGATTCCATTCGTCTTAGACTTTTTCAGAGAACACTTATGGGTGCGGCAATGAAATGGTACATTGAACTTCCATGTAACTCTTTTTTCAACTTTAACTCTACTTCCATGGATTTCCAGATGCATTTTCATTTGCCTATATGGTACGAGACTAGTACAAAAATTTTGACCTCTCTCTGGCAATCCTCTTCTACCCACATATCTGATCATATTCATGACTAGAGAAGATGGAGACGGTTGATTAAAGCTCCAATTGTAGACCAACTCCTAGCGGATTGGTTTACAAAGTCACTCTTGCCTCCCATCGCCCGTGATGTTGCTATGGGAAACATAGTTACTAAGGAGCAGTCTATCATCCTTGTTCATTATTTGGACTTGGTTTACTCCCAGTCTGGAACACTTTATGATATGATCCCTAATGCTCCTCATCCGTCGAATGATCCGTCAAAACCTGCTCCCGAATCTAGTTTTGTTCTGAACACAAAAACTATTTTTGCTCCTACTTAAACCTCCAAGGTGAATGTGTTCCAATCCACTTCATCTCCGCAACTAGGAGGTAAGAATAAAAACAAGGGAAAATCCAAGAAACCTTCTAATGAGAAGGATAATCCTAAGTATGTTGATAGTCAACTAACAAGGAAACCTAAATCTGCTTGTATGATTTGTGAGGAAGACCACTACATGAAATATTTCCCTCATCGTGAGGTACCTCCCAACCACTTCAGCAGAAACATTTGGTTTCACAAATCCATGTCCCTCCTCAAGGAGGTGACCCAGTTCATCCCCACCATAGGGATGCTTCCACAAGTGCCTCTGAGGTTTACATGTTTAAGATGGTTAATGTCACAACTCGTGCAAATACCTATGACACTCCTCCAGGTGATAAGACTAAAGGGAAGGTTGTTGACCAGCCTTCTAACTCTATTAGTCCATATTCCAATCCTCTTCATATTTATAATCCTATTTCCAACACAGCATTGTGCCTTCCCAAGAGAATAATTCAAAAAGTGACTTTTAATCCAAATGCTCGCGCTGCCCAAAACTACAACATCGTTGAATATTTGGCGCAAACGCCTTGCGCTATGTCAACCCTAAAATTTCTATTGCACTGTCCAAATCAATGTAGAACCATGTTGTTAGCCATTGGAGCCAAGGATCCTAAGGATTCAAGCCTGATTACGTTTAACCTGGATTATTTTAAGGAGAAAGTCTCCCACCACTTAGCATTCCAAATTCAAGTTTTGGTTGGTGGAAAAAGCATACATCGTACTGTTTTAGATGAGGGAGCCTCGACTTGGGACTTGTCTTTTCCTTGTTGGAGAGCCCTTGGTTCTCCTACACTTACCACGTCCCCTACCACCCAAAATTCATTTGATGGACATGGTATCCAACCTCACGGAATATTGCAATATTTCATTGTGACTTTGAAGGGTAAGATTGTTTCGGTTGATGTCGAAATTGTTGACACGCGCCTAGATTATAATTTTTTACTTGGTCATATTTGGTTCTATGTAATGACTATTGTCTCATCTTTAGTGTTTCATATCTTATGATTTCCCCATCAAGGAAATATTATCATTGTTGACCAACTTGAGTATACAACTCCAGATCTCAACAATGTCGCAACAAATAATGTCCCTTTTCTAGGATAGAATAATTTTGAGAGTGTAGGTGTAGGTCTTCTCAAGGATTCCTTGCTCATGGGGTTTTTCCTCTACCTACTCCTCCTACCGTGCAGGTTTCCACCTTAAACATGATTTTGACTCAAGTATGGCAATCCTTCGATTCATCTCATCCTTTGGTAGTACCTAGTCTCGACGAGCATAGTTCATTATCTTTGTCAAGCTCGTTAAAAAATGAAATAGACCCCCCTCCATTACAATCAATTCTCACTCTGGATTGAGTACTTGAACCTTCTTTTCCTCCGTCTAGTGAAAATGTTTCCATTAGTAACTAGAAACCTAAAAGAGGAAATAAGAAGATTCATCAGAGGAAACGATGCTTGGGCGGCAGGTCTCCATCCTCTCGACATCATGCTAGAGAAAAACCACAAACTTCTATCAAAGAATATAGGGGGGAAATACCTCTAGAGAGACATGCTACTAGGAGTGATCCTCATTCGAAGGTCATTCCCATCGTAATGTAGTAGAATTTTTCTAGAATGAGCTTAGTCTTTGTTCTTTCTTGTGCTCGTAAATACATGAGAATGTGATCGAGTATACTTTTATCACTTTTTCAGACTCGTAAATGTTATAGAAAAAAGGAACCCCCTGGAGTCTCCTTTAAGATCTTTTCAGAATCTCTAAACATGAAAATATTGTTGAGTGATCTTGCTTCCTTTCACATTCGTTGAAAGGTTTGAAAGGGTGACTTTTAAGTGATATTTTATCTCTTTTTCGGCCTTGCGAGACTAATTACGAAAAAGTAACACTCTAATCAAGTTTGATTAGAAGAGTTCTCTGTCGTATCATTTTATACTTTTTCGAACCTTGGAGACTAAAAAGCACAAAAAAGGACAACCATGGAGTCTCCTTGAAGTTCTTCCCAGACTCTCTAAACATGAAAAACCATCGATTTTTCTTTCTCTAGACTCGCTAAACTACACATTGAAGGACCCGTATGGGAATGAACCCTTAATTCTTCCATTCGTTAAATAAAAGAAGAGGAACTTACCAAAGGTGAGTTATATCGAGCATGTGTTACCCTCCTCGAGCTCGTTAAATGAAAAAGAGGTACTCATCTATCTGGGTGGGGGGGAATTGAAGGAAGTGGGTCAATTTTTGGGGAATCCTTTATGGCAGATATTGTCTCCCTTGAACATGGCACATGTTTGTGTCTCATCTTACAGTTGGGTAATGCTCTTTTCTCTGATTCATACCAATTCCATGTGTCACCATACTTTTTCATCTAGTCGAATATTTGTCTTATTGACGTCACATTATATTTTTGTTACTCGTCGAGTCAATGCTTCCAAGTCAGTTTTCGTTCCTAATCATTTTCAAGGGAATTTTCACTTCAAACCATCCATCTGCAATATTTCCATTTTCCATTTCCCATGTCATTCCATACTCATTCGATTCACCATCTTACATCACTTTCCTATGTTAGTTTTGTGTCGATGATGGAGAATACATCAAGGCCCTCCTTTGATGAGTTTTTTCGTGTCAACTTCAACACATCATCTGGGAATTAGACTTAGAAACCAGTTAGTCCCTTGGGACTTGCATGCCTCAATGGAAGGCCTCCTTGATTTTGATAGTAGGTTTACATCATTGACCTATGATCAGATGATTCCACGAATGTTCAACCTCAACTCATTTAATCACATTCGTTGGAATGTACTAAGGTACCTTGGGATTCATTGACATCATTGGTGATTTCCCTTGCACTTGTTAACAATTTACCTCAATGATAAGTAATCAAGTGGTTTCTACCATTTTCGAAATCAAATCATCTATTCACATGGCTAGATTCGTACCACATCAGGATTGGGACGAAGACTCTTGGTTAAGCATTCACTATGTTATCTGCTTTTCCTAGGCTGCAAACGAGATCATTTGAGCATGTTGATATATATATTGTCACATAGATCCACATTGTATTGGTTTGTGGCTATGTTTTATCATCTCGTAGTTCCACTGTGTATTTTTCATGGCTACAATAAGTTCATGTCATGGAGGTATGGATCCATGTTGTATATCTAGTGGCCATATCCTTAGTCAGTATTTTTCATGGATCCGTAGTGTATTGGTCAACGGTCATGCTTTGAGTCATCTTATATTCTGAGCATAGGTAGACCTGCCTTGAAAATTGAATATATATTAATATCATTTGATGGTTTTTTGCAGCTTCTTCCAGGTTCTCCAACTCCACACCCTTCCATTGAATAATTGTAAAGTGTTTCATCCATCAGTTTCTCTTTTGACCTTACACTTGAGGGGGAAATTTGTTTCACATCAAAATTCCACACTTAAGTACCTCACCCTAAGTGTCGCAAGTGTCATAAAAGTATCACATAAACTGACACCATGAAAGAACATTTGTCACAATCCCTAGTCAATGTGGAGGAGAAATATATTATATGAAGGTCAAAATGTTATATGCACATGAATTATTTATTAATATTCATAAAAAGGAAATTAATTTAGTGTGAGAATCCACCTCACATTTAGTTTCCTAATCTCAAGGAGAGGTTGAGAATCTCATGGATAGTTGAGATATTTTCTCAAACCAAAATCCTAATTTGGTGTATCTTAAAACATATTTCCTCCTTAAAAWCCTTGAGAAATATTTTCTCCCTAAAATCCTTGAGAGATATTTTCTCCCTAAAAATCTTGGAGATCCCATTTTAGTGGATATAGTGAGTGATATTCTCCATGGTGGTTAAGCTTCCAAATCCCATATAATGAGGGATTTACATGGAGAAGGGGGGRAGCTTTTAGATATCAAACTTATGATCTTGGTAGCATCATGMAAGGGTTGGACRAGGGGATCTTGGAGGAGTKTTGCATCATCATCCATGTTTGTAAATATTCCCTTTGGGTTCTCATTTTAATATAWTTGGCCTATTTCCTTCAAGCTTGTGTATTCTTGCATGTGCTTGTTCATTGTTCCTTCAATMTTTGTAGATGAAATTGTTTGATMTAATCTTGTAGAGTTGGAKTTATTTGTTTCTCTWTGTTGTATATTGAATCACARGTATCAATTTGCRCTAAGGAGTTTGGAGATCAAGCTCRGATTGGAAGMAACRAGGACAAACCTTGAAACTAGGTGCATCACAAAWTTTCTCCTTCTCTCTCTTTCTRATTAGTTAAACTAAAWTCAAAGGGATGTTAGTGTCCACTTGTGTTTTTTTGTCTTGGTAGAGGGGTCTGTASTCCAAYGGAAAATACACATGTCCACGGAGAAATTATTCTRTAACAAAGACMRAAAGGMATTTTCCAGTATGCAAAGGTACCCCAAGGAAAAATAAAYGTCATMTTGTGTTGATCCTTGGGTTTGATTTGAATTTGATTATAACCTRAAAATCCATCCATAAAGGAAAATACTTCACTTCCCACACACTCGTCAATAAYMTAGTCAATAAAAGGAGTAGAGAAGTTATCTTTAGGACATGCTTTGTTAAGGTCCCTAAAATCCATACATATGTGGATGGTTCMTTTMTTTTTATCTATGGRAACGAGGTTGGACACCCATTAAGTCAAGGGAACTGGGTATATAAAGCCAKCATTAAGCAGCTTCTCCACCTCTGCCTTAATAGYGAGGGCCTTCCTAGGATTTACATCTCTAATACTTTKTCGAGCRRGTTTAGCATTCGRATAAGTTTTAATTTCATGTTCGAMAATGTTGGAGTTGATCTCRAGCATCACTTCGTATGAACAAGAAAATAAATCATGAAATTCTTTGAAGAGATCGGTGTAAATCTGAATTTCTTTAGGCRAACAATCTGCACCAATATATACGTTTTCAATTTTAYGAGGGGTTCGTGAGATGTCAATCGTGACAATAGGAGAAATGTTCACCATGTTTCCTTCRGCATAAATASCATGCGTAACTAAGGGAACCGTAGTGTGACCGACCATCTCACTCAGGGTGGACCTAAACTCATCCTATTCAATCCAAACAAGCTCTAGGAGAAAATAGGATCGATGATGCATATCGTCCCAAGGCCTATCAGGACCATACATGGCATATAAGATGCCTTCATCCAAGGGTAAAGTATCATCAAGTAAATTAGATGAACAAGATGATTGGACAACCCATATGGTCCCTAAGATAGGATCCACCTCGTTCGTTTGTGAGGAGGAATTCTCTCGATCAGAAGTAGCTTCTTGAATAGCCTGATAAGCAAATTCTACTGCATACAATGGAATCTCCATCCCGATGTGTGAATGACCTTCGTATGACATAGTCAGGGAAGGTACATTCCAAGGGTCGTTGAAATATGAAGTACGGAAAGGAACGGACCTCATCGACGATGAAGACTCATTAAATATGACATTAATGTAAGAAATTGGTGTTGCGAAATAAAAAGTACCCATCAAGGAGGAATACATCCCAAAACCAACATTATCAGTTTCCTACTGAGAATTATCAATAACAGGGACCATAGTCCCCACCAATGTAGAAGGACTAGGATGCACAAAGGACAATTGGTCGATCGTCACAATATTTCATTCGTGAGGAAACCATAGAACGTGGAAAAACGATGACAAAATGGTTGTCATAGAGTAAGTCCAATTACGCCCTAATAAAATATTGTAGTTGAGAGGCGCATCAACCAGCTTGACCTCGACCTCCATAGTATTTCCACATAACTAAACCAGGAAAGTGGGAAGGATATTGTGGGGCAACTGTATTTCCATCGAATGCAATTAACATGGTCATGTATTGAGATAGGGGCAGAGATCCAATGGATTTCCAACATTCCAAAGACATCACGGATGTCAAAGCACCTTCATCAATTATAGTACATTTGATGGTAACATTTGTATACTCCACATGGATTGAAAGGCCACGTGGTAAGTTAAGCCAGGCTTAACATCCGTGACATCAAACTTGATAACCTTTGAGCCACATGGGCCTAGATATCTTAATGCAGATAGAAAGGCATTCCTCTATGAAGGAAACATCTGGAGCACCTCCAAAGCTGACATCGTGCATAGAGTTTGGCCCAAATCCTCGACAATCAATCAATTTTTTGTGGCTCTGGCACTAGGATTGTGCGAAGAGAGCTTAAGCACTCCTTTTGGAATACAAGGTGGAGGTTCCAACTTATCAATATGGAAAATTGTTTACAAAGGAGGAGGAGGCTCTAGACCTAAAACAGTCTGTGAAGAATTGTAATTGTGAGATCAAGTGGCTATATAAATATGATACTTAATCATATTGACAAATAAATAGCCACCATCATGGGTCGAGGGGTTTTGACTCCCACTTGACGCATTTATGGTGTTAGAGGTCCCTGAGGTCATATTTTTGTTATGTGGAAATGGGTTAGTCAGCACAGTGTGTGGCTGGGCTATGAGCCTCAAGGATTCCTCAATTTTGGGGAATAAGTGGGTAAGGTGATAATATTTACAAAGATTACAGGGAAACTTCACCTTCCTCTTTTCTTTCTTTCCCTCACTAGCATTATTATTCGATTTATCATTATTATTTTCGTTCTTGGATTTATTATTTTTATTATTCTTCCCACCCTTATGATTATTACCTCGTCTATTCCTCTTGCTCCCTTCGGGTTGTTGTCTATTGTTTGGGTTCGACGATGACTGTACATAATGCACATCCATTGATGGGGTGGTGGAGAACAAAGTTGTATCTTGTCCTACTACATATTGGCTAAGAGACAAATATTTCAACTAGTTCATCACCAAATTTGTTGTCTTAGAATTTGTGGAGCATGTGATGTCGTCAACATAAGGGCCGAAATTTTTTCTAGGATCGTAATTTGACAATGACACATCAGGGATAATTTCTTAAAGCATCCCATATTGAGCATGTATAAGGTCCAATCGTTGGTCTTTGAATATGTCTTGTTCCTCATATGTCACTCTGGATGTAGAAACATCCTTCGAAATGTAAGGCAATAAAGACTTGAGGAACCATTCATACGGAAACTCTGGAGGAATGTAGGCTTTAATCAAACTCTTCTGTATATGCCACTCTTGGATATGATTGGAGATGTGGGTGGCTTTGATTTTATGAAGAGTTGATAAAATTTCTATGACGGCATCGTAATGAACCGACAATTAGAAGTGATTGAGAAAAACCAAGACCATCTGACTGAAAGTTACGTAGGTTCCCCCAGGTAGCTCGATGTACCACTTCACGGTGACCCCCTTAAAGGTGCATTGAAATATCCTCAAATGAATAGAATTTTAATTAACGGAGTTAGATGAGCACCATAGGTGAAAGGTAGTCACATGATCACTCAAGTCCTCACAAGTATTTCCTTCAAACTTTGGAATGTCAAAAGGAATATTGGTGGGGATGGGGGGCCATGAAGGATTGTGACACATAGGCTCATTCATTAATTTTTACAAGTCTGGAAGATTTAAAGTGGATAGAAAACGGAGTCGAGGGTGTAGCGTATGAGCCCATGTTCCTAGGAAAGACTGGTTTTTAGAGATTGTGGTCCAACCAGGGTTCGGGTATACACCATGGCCCTAGTCGGTAGGATAGTATCCTCCTCCCAACTAATTCATAAAAGGTTGTAAGGGAATCATTACTGAAGAATCCGCTTGCGAAGAGAAAACGACATTATAAGGATTACCCATATGAGCATTATGTTTCCCCTAGACGAAGTAACTCCATGTAGGGGATTTCCCATACTATAAAATTGACTCCCTTTGTATGAAACACCAGAGGACATAGGGAGGTTCACCATGAGAAAATCATTTGTAGGAATTGACGTTTTGGAAGAAGGAATGGTGGATGGAATGTAAGAAGTAGAAGGACTACCCATTTGAGCACTCCATCCTAGAAAAGTGAGACTAGGATTGGGTCCAAAGGAAGGGGGATTCCAACCTCCTACCATACGATTTGGTTGAGGGATATGGTCCCCACCAAATGAAAAAGGAGTATAAGGAGGCATCATGCCCCCAAACCCAAAACTAGGATTCACATGAGATGTTGAAATGGAGGATGAGAAGTGTGAAGTCATGTCTGGCATACCATATGAGAAAGTATTATAGGTTGAAGGTATTGAATGATTACTATGATTCAAAATACCATACGGGAATACAAAATGATTCATTCCCATGGGTTAGGAAGATACCATGGGTTGGGTCGCATTAGATGAGGGAGCCTCCAGCATCCACACCCTTGATGACAAGGGAGTCGAGGGAACCACAATAATCATAGAGGATATAGGAGTCAAATGTCTTCTCGATGCATTCATATTTGACTCAGTACTCATGGTAGGACGATCATGAGCCTAGGAGGTGGAGATATATGTACCACTCTTATTAACTTGATGCCTTTTAAGAGGCAGCTTTAGTAAAGGATCAAGATGTGGTGGTTAATTCAAAATATGAAGAGACTGATGAGAAGGATTTTCTTGATCCATGATGACTTAGAACCTGAGATACAATACAAAATCATAAGGTCAACTAATAATCAGAGAGAACACTCCTAAATAAAGCTAAAGGCCAATGCACTCAAACAGGATATGATCGTTGAAAGGGACCTACCAAACTAAATTAGGTATGCCTTGCCCAGGAGGGGCTTGATACTTTACAACAATAGAGTGGAGGTGTCAGAATCATTTATAAGGAACCTCGTAGGATTCATAGTGTATTCAGTTAGATCCCTATGGAGAGGAAATCCTCCATAAATTCTGTGTGTTGTATGATCCCTATCTGACTCATGGTACCTATAGAATAACACGTGAAAGCAACCTATGCAGCTACATAGGTCAAGAAAATAGAGTAACCATGATATAACCAATGTGCAGATGTGCAGTCCCAAGTCTGGTCCACCATATGGGCAGGGTAGAAAAGCCTGAAATCTCAAAAGCACCACCTCTCAAGGAGGTAAAGTAATTTTCAAGACCTCTAGATACAAATAGAACCCCAAAAATATATCTAACGCTAGGAAGGTACTAAAGGGCTATCTCTTCAATGAACTTTGTGCAACCTCGTGCTTAACTCCAGTGTGAGCGGAGCCTCCTAAAATCACCAATTACATAATGGGTTTCACCACTCCCTGGTCAGACACATACATTAATTTTTATAGCCTCGAAGAAGTTTACACGCAAAATCCTATTCCAAGGCTCTAGCTCCCACACTTGTTTGTGTACCCTGAAAAATAAAATCATTTCTAATCAATTTTAATTATTCATCGTTAATTTTAATGGATTCTTCTTACTCAAGAGGTGTGTTAGTGACATTGATGGTATTATGACTCAACATATATAAAAAGAAGCAAATATAAAAACACTGCTAATTACTAGTCTTGATTTTCAATGAGATGGTATGCTTCTAAATTTTGTTTTGAAGATGAAATCTCTACAATTTCAGTGAAATGAAATCTTTATTAATATGCCAAAAATAATGCAATAGTATCCAAAAGTGAAAATGTTTTAAGTAAATTGCAAGAAAAAAAATATTTTTGTATTTTCGATATAATGAAAAGAAATTGCAAGGATTGAATAACTACTTCATAGGCAGACCCTACTGCAAGAAAAAGGAGACAAGCCAAGCAGGGTACCAAGAAGAAACTACCCAGACCAGTAAGCAAGGATAACAAATGAGAAAAATTACAAGAAAGGATTTCTCCCAAAAAAAGTCACCAATAAAGTTGCTTCCTATCACTCTGTAGGAACTTAACAGTCATAACAGGGACCCAAGAATTCTCTGTTACACGTCAAAATTACTCAATTGGATAAGTGTCGCATGTTCCTCTCAATTGTCGTGAGTGTCGCATCTTCCTTACAACTTTTGCAAGTGTCGCAAGTTGTTCACAAGTGTCGAAGACATCATTCAAGCATACTGCCATAATGACGACACTAAGGAGGCACTTAAAATATCTCATGTACTTGGTTTGGAGAAGGAGAACTGGTTAACTGAAGTCAAAGGACTCTTGACACCTGAAAAGAGCTCTGAAACAAAGGTTTTGAGGGGGAGCACTCCCCTATATCAGTCTTAGGAGTGCTGGCACCCCCCTACAAGGCTCCAGGGAGCGTTATAACGCTCGCCTGCCCTTCTGAGGGAGCGCCACTCACTTTTGGAGTGTTGGCACTTCCCTTAAGCTTCTCAGGGAGCGCTACAACGCTTTGATACCCCTTTTGCAGGAGCGTTGCCTAAACTGGGGTAGTAGTTGGCCCGTTGAGGAGAATAAGGAGAGGATCTTTCAAGATTAGAAGGCAGTTGCATTTGAATTCTTGGTTTCATCAGGAGATCCCTGATCTAAGGAAGAGGTTCCCCAACTTGTTCTAAAGATAACTCAAGAGGTTAAGCTCCTCTTAACCTATACAAGCAAGCTCTATGATGGTGGAAAGGGGGGAGGAATTGCTAGCATGAAACCTATGATCTCATAGGAAACACACAGTCATCCAAAGGAGAGTGATCAGTGAAGTTGATGTTATCCAGGTTGTGGATATTTCGAACAAGGGTTAGACGAAGAGGACTTGACGAAGCTGTCGCATTTGCATCTACGATTGTAAGTATTGTTGTCGTTATTTTCATTAATACGACACGCTTGGCCTGTTTCTTTCTAGTTTGTGTCTAATGTTACATGAACTTATCATTGATAGATAGATATGTTTTCAAGCTAACATCAATAGAGTAGGAAGTGGTTGTATCTTGTTTGTCCACATAACTCAGCGAGGAGCAAAGGGTAGCAGCGCAACTCGGAGCATGCAGGGAAAAACATCGATAAAGAGGTACTTTTGTTCTCCTTCTATCTCATGTGTTAGTTTAGATAGATTTGAAAGGAAGTCAGTGTCCACATTAAGCATTTTTTGTCTTAGAGTCAGGGTCAAGCTCTTAGAGGTGATCTACCTGTCCGCAGGGAGATTTTCCTACAACAGAAACTGGCGACTCCACTGGGGAGATAGCCTCAAATCAAAATTTCTTGTTTCTATTTCTCCTCATTGACCTTGTTCTACCCCTTGACTATTTCAAACCTGGTTCACTCCTCTTTTGATTGGTTTCATGAGCTGATTGGCTCCCTACCCCATCATACTCAACATAGTTGTCGAGTTTGAATTGCATTTTTTGGAATTGTTTGACATTTTGGGGATTTTTTGAACTTGGCGCCCCTGTCCTAGTGTTAACAGAGCACCAGCGCTCCCTAATATCCTTAAACAGAGCGCTATAACGCTCCTTTCCTTTGGCAACAGAGCGCCATCCCTCCTTTGACCAATAAACCTTCCAGAATTGCTTTTTTCAGGGTTTTTCTCTGTGTCTCTCTTGCTGGGTCACCTTGTGAGCCAATCCTTCTTCTTTCCATATTGGATATTGTTGGTCACTATAATTGCTTAATTAATTTCAAACAACCAAGTGAAACATAAATTATCAACCCAGGGAAGTCTTTTGTTTCAAAGATAGCTGCGCACTATATATGCTCAATTCCAAAAGCACTTAGTGTTGTAGTA
>ML798234.1:447775-462966 GCA_009831015.1 Picea engelmannii | reverse complement strand
TTCATCGAAAAGAAATGAATGCTTATCATCTCTCATGCATTGTTGGGACTGAGTCATAATTCCATTCGTTTCACTTCCATGCACCCCTTTTGAGTAAAGAACAGCTCTAAAATGAACGCTAATTAAAAGTTATTTAGAAATTTTTCTTTTCTAGGATCCTCCACCAACAGTAGAATAGGCTTAGTACTTTGGATTAGGCTGTGAGCATAACTCTCCAAAGTTTTTCAAAATAAACAGTAGCATCCTGAGTTAGGGAGAGTCAAATCCAATCATCGTATAAGTCTGCCTGGGATCCCCCTCTCACACAGGGGTTACGCACGAGGTCGCATTCGGGTGAGCTACGGGGACTAACCCTCCATGGTTTAACTGGTTGTGGTGGTCAAATCATATTATGGGGGTCACTTCAAGGTAAATCCACAATTACTGCATGGAAGCCTTTTAGTTGATTTCGGGCTCGATACCCTGCCCGTACGTTCTGATCGAACTGTCGACTGTTCCCGCCCAAGGGCTGACTGCGAATTGGTAACCTTAGGGGCCATAATCTTTATGGTCTTACACAAGGTGACGGTGACGGGAAGTCTCACTGTACCTGGAGCAGAAATTGGTCAAACTCACTTAGGCTCCTTGGAGGGTAAATCCACAATTACTGCATGGAATCTTGCACCAAGGCGTAAGTCTGTTAAGCAGGTCGCCATTGTAACTATTCCACCCTATCCCCGCCCCTTCTGGACTTGATCACGCGACGTTTGATTTCATCACCAACTAGTACGGTCATCAAAAGAAGGCCCTGTTTGCTTGGTTGTGATTCTTAGATTTCTATTAGCGTATGCTGTTTCTTTTCGGTAGTTGGCCATAGATTTCTTTCGCCGACTCTTTTATTCCAACATCGAACCTCCATGCCATTCGCGGAGGCTACAGGGACTTCCTCCAGAAAATATGGAAGGAAACACCCCTTTACCCCCTCATTCTACGGAGGAATCTCCTCAACAGAGTGAGGTTCAAAACACTACAACTTCCCAGGAAGAAGTTCCCACTCCTTTAGAGAATTTTCGAATTGTTTCAGAATCTCTGGAAGCTTACCGTATTCCAGACGGATATGAACGACATATCCTCCATCTGAATTCCACTGGTGAATTTGTTGTCGTCAATCCTTCTGAAATTCTGGCTGGGTCTCATCAAAACCCTTTAGTCGATGACCCTTTTTGGACCGCAGACATTGTTCGGAGTCCACCACGCCTGGTGCGAGATCTTTATGGAACTGGAGAAGGTGTTGACGTACCTTTTTCCTACACTGTACCCCTAAATCATTTTACCGGTACCACCACTTTTATAGCCACACCTCCCGTTGGTACGAACATACCATCTGTTGGCCCAAGGTCTACTCTTCCCCTCCAGATGGCTCATTCTACGATGGTCCCTCACATTCTGACTATTCCCGCCAGTAATGCGGTAATCAATCAAGATGCGATTGGCACACCTATAACACCAAGACCTACACTCCCTTTTGGATTCGGCACTGAATGCTTCCACTGCCTCCAATTCCCAAGCTACTACTACCTAAGTCATACCGGGAAGTTCCATACCTATCCAACAACCTGGATGGATCGGTCTAGGTGGTCCTAATCCACTCGGCGGAACTGGTCCGTCTGTTACATATGGTTCTCAAATTCTAGGAACTCTACCTCAAGATGGGGGGCATCCTCCCATAGGAGGACAAATTCCATCCGGGGGGCACCCTCATGCTGGGGGGCAACCTAAATCTGGAGTCTACCATCAACCACACGGACAAAATGTGTCTGCCACACCTAATCTGTGGAACATCCTTTTTCCAGGAAACCCACAGTTCTCGACAGGACAAAATTCTAAGACTCCGTTGCAACCCCCTTATGGACAAATTCCAAACCCAAACTACAACCCACAAAACCCATCTGGTTATCCTCCGCTCACACATGCTTCTCAAAACACCACAAATCCTATGTACTCTGGTCAAAACCAACCTCACATGAGAGGGCCCACTAGTTATAATTATCCACATAACCCAGTAATGGGCCCCACTGGTGTCCCTCTGCCACACCAACATTACCCATAGATTAACCGACAACTACCTTTTCTGGCTACCCTAGATCTTCGAGACTTGTCTCGGTTAACGAATTATCCTTTTATCATTCTCCGATTTAGCCATCTATTCCAGCTAAACCTCCTTCTGACATCCCAAAATTTGACGGAAAGTCCGGAGAAGACCCAAACAACCACGTGATGACGTTCCATTTGTGGTTTTCATCCAACTCCCTCATGGACGATTCTATTCATTTACGTCTTTTCCAACGAACACTTACGGGTTCCGTAGCGAAATGGTATATTGAACTACCACGCACATCTTTTCACGATTTCAACTCCCTCGCCATGTCCTTCCTCACACACTTCCAGCTTCCCATTCGATATGAGATGGGTACTAAACTATTAACCTCCCTTCGTCAGACAAATTCCATACATATCTCCGATCACATCCATGAATGGAGACAATGACGAAGGCTAATCAAAGCGGTCATCCCTGACCAATTGTTAGCAGAATGGTTCACAAAATCATTGTTACCCCAGATCGCTCATGATGTTTCCATGGGCGGCGTAGTCACTGAGGAAGAAGCCATTGCCCGAGCTCAGTACTTAGACTTAGTCTATTCAGAATCCAGTACTCTGTATGAGTTGATACCGAATGCTACCCGTGCCACTAACGATCCATCCAAACCGTCGTCTGCTTCCCACGCGGATGGAGTTATCGGCTTTGTCAAAACCCAATCTATGACCCAGTCGACTGGAATGATTCAGCAGCCCACTTCGATGGTTGCTCCCAGTTTGACTGCACCCTCTTCTACCGCCCCTCAAACTCAGGTCTCTGATGTTAATGCGGTCCAATCAACCCCTTCACAACAACCTGGGGGCAAGAAGAAAGAGAGAAATAAACCAAAGAAAAACAATAACAATGAACAACCCAAAACCCAACCACAAACCCCTGCTACCGGAAAACAACCACAACGAAAACCAAAATTCCCATGTCTCATTTATTGAGACGATCACTACACTCGAGGCTGCCCACATCGCGATGAAGTGGCCAAAATTTTCAAGGGAAATTCACAACCCGCTGTGCTCACTCAGCCTTTTCCACATCAGCAATCTTTGGTTGCACAAACCCCCATGTCGGAGGGCAGTTCCAACCAACCCCACGATGAGGCCTCGACAAGCACCCACATTTACATGTTTGACGGGGTTAATCTAACCACTCGCTCTGCGACATATGACACGCCATTTAAACTTGATAAGCTGAAGATTGCTAACGGTTCTCTGTCGGACCCGTTGCCATCCTCTGCTAATCCTCCATCTGTTAGCCCTCCATCCGGGCCACTCCAGATCGAGAAACCTTCTTTTGACTCCATCTTATGCCCTCCTAAGAGAACCATCTAGAAATCCACTTTCAATCCTAACTCACGGGCTGCCCAAAATTACAATATTGTAGAAGATTTGGCCCAAGCACCGTGTGCTATGTCCGCCCTGGAATTTATAAAACACTGTCCTAGCCAACGTAGAATGCTCTTATCCACTATCGGTGCTTTTGATCCCGAGTCATCAAAAAACCTCACGTTTAATCTAGATGACCATCAACCACGACTCTCCCACCAGCTAGCTTTCCAAATCGATGTTGTTGTTCATAATCAACAAATCCACCGAACTATCTTGGATGAGGGAGCCTCTACCTGTGTCATGTCTCTAGCCTATTGGAAAGGCTTGAAATCACCCGCCCTTAACAAATCCCCTATGATGTTACGCGCATTCGATGGACGAGGTTTTCATCCTCATGGATTATTACAATCCCTAGCCATTCAATTGGGCGGAAAAACTGTTACCGTCGACGTCGAGGTGGTCGATGCTCCCCCCGATTACAACCTATTACTTGAAAGAAGTTGGTTCTACGCTATGACTGTCGTCGCCTCGTCGGTGTTCCGATGTGTACAATTCCCCCATCAAGACAAAATTGTCACCGTCGATCAACTTGATTTCTGTACACCCGACGCTCGCATCCCTGCCACCAACAACATTCCTTTTTTGGGAGACCACGCAATTACGTATGAAAGCGTTGGTGTTGTCTTATTGAAATATTCTAGCCTTATGGGTACTTTCCCTACACCACTTCCACCTACTGCACATCATATTTTTGTTGTCAATATGGTCTTGACTATGCCTTATCAATCCTTGGAATCATCTGACCCTTGGATTGTACCTAGTCCTTTGGAATTCGATGTGCTCAGTGATGCTATGCCACTCAGCCCAGCCGAGGCCGCATACGTAGCTATCCAATCTGCCTCTCCCTCTTCCAACAATTCGCATTCATCGACACCCGATGCCTTTTCGATGCCCTCATGGTTGGATTCCCTATCATCTGTCGTTGATTACATTTCCCACATTTTCCCTTCTGACGAATCGATTATGGAAATGCTCAGCATCGACGACTTACCTTGGGATGATAACCATTATCGATCCTCTTTTCTTCCACCGTTGGAATAGATTCACTGAGACATACACTCTGTCTCCCCCCTCCCCGATGTTACCGATGATCCGCAATCTCCTATCCTCACACAAGATACTCTCTCTGAGGGGAACATGAGTAACATCTCCACTACGATCGTGATCGACATTTCGATCAAAGCAGGTGTCGTGGAAAACATTAACCTTGGTGCTAATTGCACACCCAACGAAGTGGTCTCTTACACCGCTTTGTTTAAAGAATTATGTGATGTCTTCGCATGGAGCTACGAGGAAATGCCAGGGATCGACCCTTCAATCGTCGTACACAAAATAAAAACTTACCCTGATGCAAAACTGGTTCGACAGAAACTTCGCCTGGTTCATCCCAAGAAAATCGCAACTATAAAGGCAGAAGTTGAAAAACTTCTAAAATCTGGCTTCATCTATCCCATCCCTTTGACCGAATGGGTCTCCAACCTTGTTCTGGTTGCCAAGAAACAAGGGACCATCCATGTTTGCATTGACTATCGAGATCTAAACAAATCTTGTCCCAAGGACAACTACCCTACGCCCTTCATCAATCAAATCATCGATAATTACACAGGGAGCGTAATCTTCTCTTTCATGGATGGTTTTTCTGGATATAACCAAATTGAAATCTTGCTTGTTGATCAACACAGGACAGCCTTCATCTACCCTTGGGGTACTTTCGCCTACTGAAAGCTACCTTTTGGCCTTAAAAATGTTGGTGCTACTTTCCAGCGAGCCATGTCGTATGCTTTCCACAACATCAAACATATCATAGAACCGTACCTCAATGATTTACCCGCCCATTCGCTAAATCGATCTGATCACATTGATCATTTACGGGCGATTTTTCTTCGATGTAGGTTCTACCGTATTCGTTTGAACCCACACAAATGCATTTTAGCTATCGAATCCGGTCGACTCCTCGGTTTCATTGTCTCCAAAGACGGGATCAGGGTGGATCCCTTAAAGATTAAGGCCATCTTAGCCTTAACCCCACCCACCAATTTAACCCAACTCCAAAGTTTGCAAGGCAAAGAAAACTTTCTTCGCCATTTCATCTGCAACTATGCTGAGATCACTAAAGGATTTATGCGGTTACTGCAAAAGAACATCCCTTTCATCTGGGATGCAACTGCCCAACAGTCATTCGACGCTCTCAAGCATGCTTTGACCCACGCTCCTTTGTTACATCCCCCCGAATATACAAAGGATTATATCCTTTACTTGGTCGCTTCTACTTCCACCATTGCGATGGTACTAGTTCAAGAAGACCCCAACGGTGAAGAACATGTGATTTATTATCTGAGCAAGAGTTTATCTGGACCCGAACTCAGATATTCGCATGTTGAGAAACTGGCTCTGGAAGCCGTCATTGCTGTCCAAAGGTTCCGCCACTACATCTTATTACGCACCACCACGGTAATCGCAGACTCTAACCCTATGTACCACGTCTTGACATGTCAAGTACTTGAGGTCAAATATTCAAAATGGATCATCATTCTTCAAGAATTCGATCTTGAGTTTACGAAGGCCAAAGCCAAAAAATCCCTGGTGTTTGTCGAGCTCATCTGTGCTCTCCCTCGTGCCGATGAAAACATTGAACCTAGATATTCTCTCCCCGATGAATCTCTCTTCCTCATCAGCACTTCTGATCCTTGGTATGGAGACATTCTCCTCTACCTTCAAACCCAACGTTTTCATCCCAACATCTCTTGCGAAGAGCGTCGACGCATTCGTCACCACTCTCACCATTATCTCATCATTGGCGACACCTTGTATCACCGGGGTATTGACACCATCCTTCGGCGATGTCTAATTCACAAGGAGGTTGAACACGTTTTGAATGATTGTCACCTTGGCGCCTGTGGCGGTCACCTTTCCAGGATGGCCACAGCCCAAAAAATCTTACGTGTCGGCTACTTTTGGCCCTTGATTTTCAAAGATTGCATCAAGGCTGTCAAAAAATGCCCACCCTACCAACTCTTTAACAAGAAGGCACGCACCCACCCTACTGCGCTGCACCCTATTATCTCCATCGGCCCCTTTGCCAAATGGGACATTGATTTCATGCAGTGTAAGCCTACCTCAGCCGGGGGGCATCGTTACATCATCGTCGTCGACGACTATTTCACCAAATGGGCTTAGGCTATGCCTACCTTTCTGAATGATGGTCATACTGCAGCTCTATTCCTTTTCAACCATATCATAACTCGTTTTGGTGTACCACGTGCCATTGTCACTAACCATGGTGCACACTTCAAAAACTAGATGATGAGCGAGTTACATGTCAAATTGGGTTTTCTCCATGAAAACTCATCCCCCTACTACCCTCAAGCGAACGGACAAGTTGAGGCTATCAACAAAGTCCTAAAAACTATGATCCAATGCATGGTAGGGGAAAACAAGACATCATGGCATTTACAATTGTTCTCTTCTCTCTGGGCCTATCGCACTTCTGTGAAAACTTCAACAGGATTCACTCCTTTCCAGTTGGTCTATGGCATTGAAGCCGTCCTACCAATCGAGTGTGAGATTCCATCACTCAAACTAAAAATTGAACTCCTGCCCTATACTTCTGCTGAAGAAGAACGATTCTTGTATCTATCCAAATTGGATGAAACACGTCGCGATGCTGCTCTCGCCAATGAGGCACATCAGAAACGAATTAAGAGTCAATATGACAAATCTGTCCACCCTCAGACTTTTGCAGAAGGAGGCTTAGTCCTCATTTACGACCAAGCTCACGATAAATTGGGGACAGGAAAGTTAGAACCTATGTGGCACGGTCCTTGCATCGTGAAACGTGTCCTACATAGAGGTGCCTACGAATTAGTTGACCATGATGGGATTTCCCTAGGAGAGCCCCGAAACAGACTTTACCTTAAAAAGTACTATGCGTAGATCACCTAGCATCTGTCCTTTGTACATTATTGTATTTTATTTTGGTGTGTCTATTTCTTTCTCGTGCTTGAGTCTTTATCGTTGCCACTCATGACTGTGCCTGTGTTTTCATGCGCAGATGAAATCTTCCTTTCCTATATTTTTTGGGTTCGCGGATGGCGCTAGCCGACATACCTGGAACATTGCTTCGGCAGCATGGGTTATTTACCAGTTTGACGAGGTGGTGAGTTCAGGAGGCATTTGCTTAGGACCAGCAACCAACAATATGGCAGAATATCACGTTGTCATCGGACTATTGACCCAAGCCTCCTCCCTAGGTATCTCTCGTATCATTGTGTACTTAGACTCCCAACTCGTGGTTTACCAACTCAACCATATCTACGCTATCCGTAGTCCTATCCTGCTACGTCTACACTTACAAGTTCGTCGTCTTGAATGAATGTTCGATTACATTGAATATAGACACATTTTAAGAGAACTTAATAGTGTTTTGGATTCATTAGCTAATTATATCATGGATCGGTATATTTCCCACATATAAGATTTAAGGAAAGCAAAACTGTACATTACATGTAAATTAAAACACATCACAGACATCATCATGTACAAATCATTGGCATTGTAAAAACTCGAAACTATATATATATATATATATATATATATATATATATGGCGTGACGAAAATGTTTGTATTACATCAAAAAGTATGTAGAAGAGAAAAATATTGGGTCTTTCCACCCATACAACATCGCTTGACAAGGCATACAAAAATATGATCACCGGAGAGACTCTAATCTCCCCGCACTACATTGTGCTGCGAGTAACACATCGCCGCACGCACTACATGCCTCAATAGAGAATTAATATTCTCTGGTACTCCCACGGTGTGCCTCTGTAGATGTAAAGGAACTTTTCCCCTCCGCAAAGGAGGAATGCACATCATAAGGCCTTGGAGGTTTCTCTCAACCTCCTGGAGACCCATCACTGGTACTGCCGGATCTACTGCAGTCGGGACACCCCCGTGACGTCCTGGTATCGGTACATCAGCCAGACGCACTGCTCCCTTGTCTGCATGTTGGAAACAATACATCTATTAAAACTCTTCTACATACCCAAATATATATATATATATATACATCAAAAACTTTAAAAACAAAAACTAGACAAGGTATGGCTCGATCTCTTACCTGACACATCCCAGTCTTCCCCCGCGGGCAAAATAAAATCCATGCTCCCGCGGAAATCTACCTCAGCATAAGGGAAGTCCTCTATCCAGAGATATTGTCGTCTCAGTCAGGCAAAGAAATCACCAGTGAAATGGAACTCTGACTCTGACACTATCCTTGGAGACAGACTAGTCCACCTCTCCATCCTTGGTTCATCCACTGGTCGCACCGCCAGTCCCATCTGGGGATGCATCTGAGGGATGCGCTCTAGGAAAAATGAGACCAAAAATGATCCATAACCGAACTGCTTATGTCCATTCCTGCACCGTGAAATCTGTTCCTTCACATTTAGAAGGAACCCTGCACTCCAGTTGAACAGTGTTGGTTCCAAACACTGAACACCGTAAGCCACCTGTGATCGTGATGCCAGATGAGCACTAGTACTACCTGTCACGCTCGTGATAGCAAACAGTATAGACCAGAGGGGCAGTTCTTGAATATCCTTGATAGGGATTCTACCCCCTACCAGCCTTGCTCCTGGGATGCAGTGGCGTGCCAGATACACGTCCACCTTTTCAGGTAGTGCCCTCTGCCCGGAGAACGATATGGGGACCCCTCTTTTCGAGAGGCCAGTTAAAAAGTACACATCTTCTAACTCAATGGTTAAAATTTGTGTGCCGATTCGGAATCCTTGCTCTGCAACATCCCAGAGGCCAATCATATGCTCGAGCAATCAAATCTCTCTCTTCATTTTTTGCAAATTGAAGAATTTGAGCAAACCACAATCTCGCAAAGCGGCCCGTGTACGAGGACTCCACAAGGCGGCTAAGTCATCCATCTCATGTTCCCTTTCTTTCCACTTGATCATGGTCGTCGAAGTTATCTACAAGACAAAAAATCAAGAAATCCATTATTTCCATGTTTTGGCAATTTCGACAATTTTTAAAATCAATTTAAAACACGAAATGAGTTGCCCACATCATTTAAAAATGACCACGCACTCTTTTATAACTACCACGCCCTCCCTAGCCATTTAACTTTCATCAAATAACAATGAAAAAGTTTTAGAAGATCAAAACGACTTTGGGGGCTGCGTGGGCACATGGGAAGATTTTTTATGGGCTCTTTTACCAAAAACGACCTATCTAATTGACTATGGGGGCATTGATATCTTAGCCATCCTTTTCTAAAACGTTTTTTGTAAAAGAATTCCCCTTTTCCATTAATTTTCAAAAGAGGCCGATTTGGTTCTATTTGGGGCAACTTAGGGCTTCATGTTTTAATTAAATGATTCTATTAAAATGAATGTGAAACCATGTGTTTGAAAGAATATGAGATTGACACCTACCTGGTCCAAACGGCAAGCAAAATGGTGAACCGTAGCTCCGGCAGTGAGCAAAACAAGATCCGCTTCAAAATGAGATTCTCCACTACTCCAAAATCCTTGTGCAAAATGAAATGGTAAATGAAGTTTCAATGAATTGTTATTTATAAATTTTCATTTTTTATAAGGTATAGTCATTTTTGGGTTTCTCTAATGACATAATGGCTTTACTAAACCCTGGTTTGTAGTTTTGGCATCACAGTTTTCCTGGCAGTTCTGATGGATTATTCACCTTGTCGCATTTATGAGCATAGTCTTAGTTCGTTCTCGAGCTCGATAATATGAGAATGTAACCGGGTAAACTTTTATCTCTTTTTCGGACCCGTACGGATACATGAACACACAAAAAAGGAACCCCCCTGGAGTCTACTTTAAACCCTTTTTAGACTCTCTAAATATGAAAAGATTGTTGAGTGACCTTGCTTCCTTTCACACTCGTTAAAAGGTCAGAAAGGGCATCTTTCGAGCGATAGTTTACCCCTTTTTTGGTTTCGTTAGACAACTGTATGAAAAAGGAACTGAGAGAGTTCTCTTTCAAGTGTTTTTCCAAACTCTATAATCCCGAAAAACCTTCGAGTTTTCTGTCTTTGGACTCGTTAAAGAACACATCGACAGGCCCACATGGGACCGAACCCTTACTTCTTCTGGTTCGTTAAACAAAGGAAGAGGAGCTTACCGAAGGTGATTTATATTGAGCATGTGTTATCCTCCTCGAGATCATTAAATAAAAAAGAGGTACTCATCTATCTGGATCGGGGGGAAATTGAAAGGAGCAAGCCAAGCAGTCTCTTGAGAACATCATCCAACACTTCTTAGAGTCGCCCTTGAACACGACACTTTTTTATTTGCATACATCATAATCCGCTGAACCTCTACACTGAGCCAATCCTTTGAGTTCCTTTCACTCCTTTGGGTCACCCGACGCAAGTCACAGCACCCACTACATAGCTTTGGTCCATGTCATGTTTCGCTGTCATGCCTCAGTGTTCAAGGGAAGTATCCGCCATGAGAGTTAGCCATCCCAAATATCTTGCCTCAAAACCTGTGTCAATCCATGTTCATTTGATCCACCAATTACATCTCCATGTTTGTTTCGTGTCGTTGATGGTGGATACATCAAGGCCCTCCCTTGACGAGTCTATTCCTGTCGACTCCAACACATTATCCAGGAATTAGGCTTAGAAACCAGTTAGTACTTTGGGATCTGCATGCCTCAATGGCAGGCCTCCTCACATTCGAAAGTGGGTTTACATCATTGACCCTGGATCGGATGATTCCATGGATGTTCGACCTCAGCTCATCTATTCACATTCACTGGAATGTACTAAGGTACCTTGGGAATCATTGACATTAATGGTGATCTCCCTCGCACTTGTTAACAGTTCACACCATTGACCGGTAATCAAGTGGTTTCTTCCATGTTCAACGTCAGGACATCTATTCGCATGGTTAGAATCGTACCACACCGGGATCGGTAAGAAGACCCTGGGTTGAGTCATCATTCTGATATATGCTTTTCCCAGGTTGCAAAGGAGTTTCTATCGGACAAACAACACATACATTGTTACATAGATCCACTTTGTATTGGTCGTGGCTATGTCTTGTCATCTCGTAGATCCACTGTGTATTCTTCGTGGCTATGATCAGTTCAAGTCATCAGAGTATAGATCCACATTGTATCTTCGGTGGATATACCTTCTTATCAATACTATTATGGATCCGCAATGTATTTTATGGCGGCCATATCTCGCAAGTCTTGATCACCCAAGCATAGGTATGCCTGCCTTGGGTTTTGAAATATGTCATGATATTTGTTGGATGTTTTTGTGCAGCTTCCGTTGGGTTCTCTGAGTCTATACCCTTTCTTGAACGTCTACAAAGTATTTCAGTCATCAGTTCGCATCTTCTAACTTCATACTTTGGGGGGCATTCTGTTACACGTCAAAATTACTCAATTGGATAAGTGTCGCATATTCCTCTCAATTGTCGTGAGTGTCGCATCTTCCTTACAACTTTTGCAAGTGTCGCAAATTGTTCACAAGTGTCGAAGACATCATTCAAGAATACTTCCATAATGATGACACTAAGGAGGCACTTAAAATATCTCATGTACTTGGTTTGGAGAAGGAGAACTGGTTAACTGAAGTCAAAGGACTCTTGACACCTGAAAAGAGCTCTGAAACAAAGGTTTTGAGGGGGATCACTCCCCTATATCAGTCTTAGGAGCACTAGCGCCCCCCTACAAGGCTCCAGGGAGCGTTATAATGCTCTCCTGCCCTTCCGAGGGAGCGCCACTCACTTTTGGAGCGCTGGCGCTTCCCTTAAGCTTCTCAAGGAGCTACAACGCTCTGATACCCCTTTTGTAGGAGCGCTGCCTAATCTGGGGCAGTAGTTGGCCTGTTGAGGAGAATAAGGAGAGGATATTTCAAGATTAGAAGGCAGTTGCATTCGAATTCTTGGTTTCATCAGGAGATCCCTGATCTAAGGAAGAGGTTCCCCAACTTGTTCTAAAGATAACTCAAGAGGTTAAGCTCCTCTTAACCTATATAAGAAAGCTCTATGATGGTGGAAAGGGGGGAGGAATTGCTAGCATGAAAGATATGATCTCATAGGAAACACACAGTCATCCAAAGGAGAGTGATCAGTGAATCTTTTGTTATCCAGGTTGTGGATCTTTCGAGCAAGCGTTAGACGAAGAGGACTTGACGAAGTTGTCGCATTCGCATCTACAATTGTAAGTACTACTGTCGTTATTCTCATTAATATGACATGCTTGGTCTGTTTATTTCTAGTTTGTGTCTAATGTTACATGAAATTATCATTGATAGATAGATATGTTTTCAAGCTAACATCAATAGAGTAGGAAGTGGTTGTATCTTGTTTGTCCACAGAACTCAGTGAGGAGCAAAGGGTAGGAGTGCAACTCGGAGCGTGCAGGGACAAACGTCGATAAAGAGGTACTTCCATTCTCCTTCCATCTCATGTGTTAGTTTAGATAGATTTGAAAGGAATCCAGTGTCCACGTTAAGAATTTTATGTCTTAGAGTCAGGGTCAAGCTCTTAGAGGTGATCTACCTGTCCGCAGGGAGATTTTCCTACAACAGTCTCAACAACCAACAAAATCACCCAACAAACACCAAAATCATCCAAAAAGACTCAAGAGATATTGTATGTGATTGTTCATGGAACAGAAGCATATGTATGCACCCTAAAGAAAGATAGCTTGCGTATGTACGTGACTGTCAAAGGAAAACCCACGTATGTCAAAAAATACTCTGTCCGAGAAAGGGTTAGGCCAAGAAACTCATATACAAGGCAAGATATAGGTTTTCAAGCAACATGAGACACAGAAACTCGAGAAAACAAAGAGAAGATCAAGGAGAAAAAACACCCAATACCCCAAAAAGGAGACGTCCCCAATGGATTCGCCAATTTTTTTATGAGGAAAATCTCTCTATGGCTAGGGGAAAACCACAACAGATGGAATGACACCCACAAATCAACTATAATATCAAGTATGATATATAAATGAAAATTCTAACAAGAGAAGGATGGAATTGTACCTTGTTCGGACATCTGAAGAAGACCATTGTTGAGCACGCAACCCAAAGCTTTATACATGCAACTTGTCCTCAACAACCAAGATACATAATCATGTGGAAATGATATATAAGGTTAGCATATAAATTAACATAATCCATTAACATACATGAAAAATATGCCCATGGAAAGTAATATAAATATATGCAATGTATCAATTGGATGAGAAAAGTATATTTCTAATAACGTAATCAAGAGAAGTACATAGGTGACAAACTTCTATAATGGCACATATCAGAA
The DNA here is from genome assembly GCA_009831015.1 of Picea engelmannii. NCBI lineage: Eukaryota > Viridiplantae > Streptophyta > Pinopsida > Pinales > Pinaceae > Picea > Picea engelmannii. The sequence continues at coordinate 449,127 of ML798234.1, read as the reverse complement.
CCCAGAAACTAAGTCCCTCCAGCTGGGCCTCCACCACTTCAATCCTCCACAAAGGCAATCTCACAAGTAGAAGTCAATGAATTTCTCCATCTCAGGATAGGAATATCTTCAGGGTTGAACACAAGAAGTTCAAACTTCAAGGACAAAGGGATGCAAACTCAATTATGAGGTGAAATTTCTCCATACTATCTTTGCTCTCAATGTGATGAATTTTCCTCAAGGCTTGTATATGGCTTAATTTATAGCCTTCAAATGGAATTGAAGGGTTGATTCAGAGCGTTTCCAGTATATGGAAGGTCAAGGATCATGGATCATGTGACATGTCATGGAATCCCGACATATTTTTTTAATTTTTGAGCACCAAACCTGATGTAAGAGGGATGTAATGGAGCAACCTGTGTATATGCTAGTTGTTTAACTGTAGGTCGCATTTATGGACAAAAATATGTATTTTTGACTCTGGAGTGAGAAAAAAAGGGAATTTAATTGTGCAAAGGGAAATGGAAGGACATCAAATCAAGATGCATGAAGTGTGGCAAAATTTGCTATAACACAACCCATAATTTCATTGATGTCGAATTGGTGGCGAGGAGATGCATTGCTACAAAGAACTTTGAGTGGTTCAATGTGGTAGTGGCTAATGGATTTAATATGACGTGAACACAGAAGATTCTAAGGTTGGATGTGACATTGGGAAACTATACCTTGATTGACGATTTATATGTGGTTTATTTGGCAGACACCAATATAGTTTTGGTTGTTCAGTAGCTTCACTCCTTAGGGGAAATTATGATGAAATACTAGGTAATGGAGATGAAATTCAATACAGCAAGTGACAAGAAGGTTGTTCTGAGGGGCATGTCAAATGGTGGCCCTAAGGTTGTGTCAACCAAAAGGATGGAGGCTATTTTCAGGCATAGATATGTAGCATGTGTAGTCGAATTCTTGATTACAACTCATGAATAGAAGGAGGGCCGACAACAGCATCATGTATATATTTAGGAATTGTTGATTAAGTATGATAGGGTGTTTGGAAAGATACCTCCAGGAAGACCGCTTGACAAGGGATTTGATCACACTGTTGAGTTGGAGGGAGAAAAACCTATGATCACTATTCCCTATAGGAATCCAAATGAATTCAAGGATGAAATTAAGAAGGCTATTAAGGAATTGTTGGAGATGGGACAAATGAGAACTATCTCTAGTCCATTCGCTTCCTCTATAGTGTTGGTGAAGAAAAAGCATGGCACCATGAGGATGTGCATTGACTATAGAGCCTTGAATAAGAAGACCATAAAAACAAGTATCCCATTCCCAGGATCGATGAGTTATTAGATGATCTACATGGGGTC
>ML798234.1:390426-409915 GCA_009831015.1 Picea engelmannii | reverse complement strand
TGGGGGTGATTTATAAATTCATGTGGATATTCCACTAGAACAACCAATTACAATAGATCTTACAAGTTTATGAAAAATAGGTGTTATGAAGTGTTTACTTAGGATTAAAATTTAATATTTCATGCTTAGTGCTCAAAATATTGAAATAATATCATAATGAAATAAAAGAATCTAAAACAAATACCATACCATCCACACAATCAACACAAGGTGTACCCTAGGAAACCCAATATGAGAAAATCCAACCAAAAGGTGAGGACTATGCCTTGCTCTTTTCTTCTCATATATGAAAAGTAAATATAAAGAAGATGAAATAACTATGGAGTTTCCATAAACATTGTGGCATGTATAGTTGTTATAGGGTCTTCTACTTCATCTATTATGCTCACAATATCCCACTCCTTACTCTACTCAACTATGGAACAATAATCTATGCAACAAGAATGGAACCCCTTCCTTTCCTAGTGACCCAATATTTAACATGTCTTGATAGTCATCTACATTTAGGGTTATGGTTTTTGCATGGCTCAACTTTTGATTAGGGTTAGGGTTTTGGACCCTCTAGAATCTTCTTGAAATTCCACATGTGTGATTAATGGGAGTTGATGTGGCATCCACTCAATATTATGGTAGTCAAAAGCATAGGTCAACTTGTAGGAGGCATAGCTTCTTTGTATAGACTCTGATTGAGGTGATATTTTTGCCAATGGAAATCCAACATCAAAGGAATGGGAAATTGTTTGAAACCCAAGAAAATGGGTTTTTAATGCTCCAAATAGGATGCAAAATTTTTAGGACCCAAAATCACCAAAATATGACACATCCCTAAAATGGACTCTGTAAGTCAATAGCTCCAATTTTCCACTCAAAAAGTACCAAAATAGATGACAAGTTATATAATGATCCATTTAATATCAAGGCAACACTTTGAATTGTTATTTGTGGAATACAATTATATATAAGCACACATGTGCATCTACCAAAATAAAATATCTTCTAAAACCTTTTCATGTATGCCTTCACTAGCTGCCTCCACTAAAATCAAAATAGGGACTCGTATTGCCTCAACGAAAGCATGGTTTCCTTGTAGTGCAAACCTTCACAAGATTTCCTAGCACTCACATTTTTTACTAGGATTAGTGCACACATACGTGTTTTTTATCCAACCTCTAATATCATCAACAAACAAAACAAAAAAATCTAATATCCACTAGCATCCTCCCTCTTTATTATCTACCCTTATCTTCCTTGAGTTCTACATAATGGGTATGCCTCCCACAAAATCCCTGACACTATTTTTTATGTACAAACACCTTCTTCATATTTTTGTACATATTGGTGCATACTTTCCATACTAGATTAAGTTTCTTAGATGAAGCAAACTTATAGTTCTTCCATCATTATCTTCAGCTTTAATAATCTCCTTTTCCTTTTGGCATTAATGCCTCATTTGTTCCACAACAAGATTTTCATTATGATTTGTCTGAGCTATTTTTGAGAATGTATCCTTGAGAGAGAGGGTTTTTCCTAAGTTGGTTAACACTTCTCCTTCCTCCCTAAGTTGGAAACAAGTTGATTTGATGCTAAGAGATTTTAGTTGGTTGGCTCTTTCTTTTTAGGTACTCAACTTTCAGTCTCCCTTATTCATGATATTTTGCATGGAATTTAATTGCTTCTTCAAAAAAGATTCTAAAAAGTGATATTCTTTCTTTCCAAGGAAAACCTCATAGGGAAACTATAGCGCCCCCTTTTCTGGCTACCAAGGTTTAACCGCTATTAAGAGAAGGTTATAACACCACTCTATACATAACTCATACAGATATTATAGAATCCACATGCATTTAAACAAATAAACTCATTTAAGCACAGAGTAAAACATATTATTTACTGCTATAATTAACAATCAATAGCATTCCATCTTAATTCATATACACAGCGTAAATCTTGATAACATAAGTAGCATAGTCTTGCAAAACATGATTAAAACATAATCCAATACTTATCTTTTAACAGTGGTAGAATCCACCAACCAAGTGCAGGCCATCCACGAACCTCCTAGCCTTAGACCACACTGCTCATCAGCTCAGTAGTGGGTCACCCCTGAGCTAGGACTAAGCTCCACCCCAAGACAAGGAAATCTAGGCTAGGCTGAGGTTATAGGGAAAACAACACACAACCACAAGGAAGGGATTCTCTCCAAGGAACCTCCCACGCTCACCGCCCACAGACCCTCATTCCCCACATGCCTATTCCACCCCAGGAGTATACACCTTCTATGTCACCTCGACAGTCCTTCGGCTGCTAATCTCCCTTGCCTTGGGTTATAGGAACAGGCTAGACCGGAAGTCTCCGGGCTCTATGGAAGCTACAAGGTTCCTTCCAGGAGTTCTCTCCTTCCTCTGCGCACTCTCTCACCTTGAGGGAGTTGCTCACAGGTCCAACAACCTGGTCTTCCAACTTCAACCACCTCTCTCACCTGGAGAGAGTGTTGTACAAACTGGCCAATAATCCACACAGGGTCAAACACTACACATCCACCAAAATCTACAAGAATCCAGACACGAACACACCGAAGAAGCTCCAAACAGGTGCAACAGTATAACCAGGCTTAGTAGGGACGAGACACTTCTGTTTTCTCAATTTGGCAACACGGAATAGACTCACATTCTGGATTCTCAAGGATGCATGATGAGTCATCCACGTAGGGGTCGATTCAGACTTCCCGGTTTAGAACAGAGAAGGGATGTACCAATTTTCCATAACCAAACACATACTCATTCCCAAATCCACGCAGGCTTCTCGTTCAAGGAATATACACACCGATTTTCTCAGAGCCAGACACAAACTTTTTGAATCACAGGGACGCACGCAGGTTCTCTGTAGGAGTCGGGTTGGTAGTATTATCCAGGGCTCTGTACGCGTTCAGACCATCAGGTAGCATGGGGGAGGAATCCTTTCTCACGGCTCACCCTGGTTGTTTTATTCACATGCATCAGGGTTGACACTTGTCACCCATGAAACTGCATGTGTTCCACCAGCACGCATCTCCCTTGCATGTTCTTCCTTTGCCAGAAATTTAGGATAAAACATAAAATGCACATGTCTTTTAGGGATAATATTAAAATGTTATTCCCAGGCGTAAGCCCCCTAGGCTTAGCACATAGCCCCTTTTCCCACCTTCCAGCCCCTAATTCCTTGCCCACCTTATGGATGCTTAGTCCCCCTTCACTCATTCATCGTGGTTGGTCTGCACATGGTGGTGTTTATATTTTATTAATTGTTCTGCGTGATTACATATACAACAGCAGGCTCCTAGCCTTCAACACTCAGGCTCCCTGGCCTAACAAACACATAAGCCTCCAACTTATAAAAACTTGGCTCACCACCCTATAAAACGTAATTACAATTCATTTCAGAACATGGTTTACAATGGGGCTCGGCCTTGGGGACACTAAAGAAACTCATGGGATGGTTCCCCGCATTCATGGATAGCATCCCTAGTAAACTCGTCAACATAGACTTGTTTTTCTAGCCCACAAGCATTCTATCTAGGCACCTTTTGGCACAAAACTAGCCGAATTCCCACCAACATTGTTGATAACCAATTGAGCTAACCCCTTGGGATTATAAGAAGTGATATTCAAATGTCCTTTCTGCTATCACATGAACTTGTCATAGACTTGTGAGGTTGTGGTTTCTACCTAAGTCTATAAATCTTTTCCTTGTCTCTCTCTTTTTTCGTAGGCCTGGTCTTGAAGCTTTCCCCTTTAGGCTGGTAAAATCTTTTTTTGTTTGCACTAGTTCATTTATGTGCCTTGGTTTCCCTTAAAGTTCTTACTCGAAAGAAATCTCAGCTCTAAGCCCCTCTTTTTTTCTCTGAGGAAGAGCATTCGCCTCCTGTGTTCCAGTCATTGGTCTCCCTATTTTCTCTTCTCACATCCAGTCGTCCAAATCCTTGATTGTGCAAGTCAAAGCCATTAACACAAAGCGTAGCTTTCTTAACAATATGTTTCGAGATTGCAGCATAAGCAGAAGGAATTTTTAATCTTTTAGCGACGGAGATTCCAGGAATAGTCCAGATCAGCGGCTCATGGGCGTTCGGGAGTGTAAACTTGCGCGAAGTATAGCGCCAAAGAAAAAGGCCCCTAGGTGAATATGAATCATTGATCTCAAAGGGGACAGGTGGCAATTGATCCAAGCCTTCGAGGAAATGAGCTTTGGGAGATTTTAAATGAGAAGTGCTTAGAAATCCCGAAGGGCCGAAGCTCGAAGTCCCGAAGAGCCAAAGTCGTCGAAGCGTCAAATTTGTCGAAGCTGTCGAAGTGGCCGAAGGCCCGAAATGGATCTGAGTCATTGATCAACAAGAGCCATCCTTCATTAGATCTGTCACTCCGGGAGTTTTAAAATGATAAAAGTGTCGAAGTCCCAAAGACTTGAAGCGTCGAAGTCCCAAACTCCCGAAGGCTTGAAGTCCCGAAGCGCCGAAGTCCTGAAGACACAAAGTGTCAAAGTCCCAAAGACCCGAAGCATGAAGACTCGAAGTGTCAAAGCACGTGATGCACTCTCATCGGGCATGATGTATGGCACTCTTTCCAAGTCATTCGGTCATGGCCATGTCACCCTCCTTATCATGACACATCAACAGATGTGACATCATATGACATCATCTAGACCACCCATCATCGGGACATGTGGCATAAATCTATGAGCTCTGGCTAAAGGCTCGAAGTAATCCTCGAACGTTCGATTCATGAGGACATGCATCAGTATATTGCTAGCTCCAGGTAAAATATTTTGGGAACCTAGCTTTGAGATTTGATTTTCCTGAAGCCTAGAGACACGGAGGGATTTCATCCGTCGATCTCTAGAGGGCCACACGTCATCAGATCCATGGCTCTGGGTAAAAGAACTTGGAAGCCTAGGTTTGAGATTTGATTCTCTTGGAGTCCAGAGACCCAAAAAGCATATTAGCCATTGATTTTAGGGAGCAACGTGTCATTAAATCCCAAGCTCTAGAGAATTTTCTTGGAGCAAATAATTTTTTACTATTTAAAGGCTCAAATCTTGGATTGCGAAGCAGATCTCGGTCGTTGATTTTAAAAGGGAAGATCCAATCCATCAATCTAAAAGGCGCCAGAGTTGGGTCGTTGATAAGGAAGCTTCATCTCCTATCACAAGATCAATGGTCACGCTCCATTGCGAGGTCGGAAGGTGCGTACTTTTTAAAATTTTAAGGGTGGGCCGCAATCAAAACCATGGTTTTGAGAAAGGGGCGTGTGGTGGTTCATGATGAATTGCGGGAGATAAAGCAGTTTGCATTCAAACCACCCTTGGTTGCACCCATAATCATGAAATTATGTGAGGTCATGGCCCCAGGTCACGTTTAAAAAGGATCCAAAGAAAAAGGAGCTAGCGCCCGAGCCCTAGAGTGCCAAGACATGTGGCATCCACCTAGTGCTAACATGTGGCACTCTTTTCAAGAATTCTCAGACATGCCTCTAGCCTGTTTTCGAGTGACACCTATCACCTCTCCATCCACGACACATCATCATGGTGACATCAATCCTCCACGTCAGATCATCCTCCGGGAGGTGTTATTGTTCAGCACCAAAGGTAGTGCCCCATCCCAAAGCTTGCCTTGGCAGATCCTGAAGTCGATGGGCGAATATATTTGGAAGTAGCACTAAATCTAGCCGGTGCACCCAGATCTCAGATCATGACCAAATCAGCGGCCACAGTCAATTGCAGGGATGCAATGTGCTCAGTCGATAATTTTCTTAAGTGGTCCCACAATGGAAACCATGGTATGGTCAATGTGCTACGTGGCGAAAGGAGATGGATTGTGGGCCCAAAAGTGGTCTGAGCCCAAACCACTTTTGAGTGGCCCTGCAATCGCGTGTTTATATGGTGTCCTATCCGAGAGCACCACGTGGTTTCCCCCTAAGCATTTAACCTCGTTGATTTCCTGAGAAAAGGGAGTTAATGAAAGTAGAGTCGGTGGTTGAAACCTCAGCTCAATCCATAAATGGAAGGCATGGAAGGCCCGGCCATGGGAACTGAACCATCAGCCTGTGGTACCCCTGTGGACAGATTTTCTTATAGGCCCATTCCGAGCTGAATTTGCATCTGACAGGAGGATACATGCCCAGTCTGACAGAAGAATTCTCAGATGCAAAGCTTTGACCGAGAAGGCCAGATCATGCTCTTGAGGGTCGTGGGCAGTTCAGAGTATAAATAGATAGTTTTAATATTTTTTTAGGGTCATCAACCGGTTGAGTAGAGCTCCCTATTTTGTAATGTTTTGATGCCAGAATTGTTCTCTAGTTATGTATCAACTTTGAGACTTTCATGTTAATAGAAGTCAACTTATTTTCATCTCTCTGTAAAAAACTATGCTAAAACACTCGGGAATGGAGGATCCAATCGAGGGTTGTTATGATGTTGTAATGTAGGTTTGATTATAGTGGTATTGTGACCAATTTTAGTCATCTCCCTTGTTATCTTTCTCCCTCTTACACTGAATGGCTTGGGCATGGAGGATCCAGTTGAGTTGTTGTAGCTGCACTGTGATGTAGGTTTGATCATTGTGTTGTTGTGACTATGTTGTTTGGACATATTTCAATGTCTAAATGTTGTTCTCAAGAATGATCTTGAGTCTGATTTTTTCTTCTCCAAGTTGCTTGAAGGCATGATGCCCATAGCAGTCTTGTTCACCTTTCTCACTAAGTCTTCCCTCTACTCACACTTAAACTCAATTCACTAACTGAAGTTAGTTGTGGCCCTCACTTCCCTATACAGTTCTTGTCCAGTTCTGTGTTGAACATCATTCATATATTGATTTTTTTCCATTGACTTCCACTCATATAAACCAAACATCCACCAAAAACTCTGATGGGTACTAGGCTCATGGGTGACTATCAGTGCTAACATTCATGGAGTCATTATCGTGGACGAATTGAAGACATTTCCCTGGGTAAGAATGACAAAGAAATTCCAATTCTGAAGGTGCATCAGATATCAGTGACTTGAAGATTGCAGCTTGCACCTGGCGACTCCACTATTTCATTCATGGCTCTAAAAGGTAGACACATGAGGTCTACTCCACAACTGCCTGTGGCTACACCTGAAGCTGACCCAGATAAGATTATCAAGAAAGGAAATCTTTCTTGAGAATGCTTTTAGCCATCGTCCTGGATTGAAAATTTCCCTGGGAGAACGACAACGATCAGATCTGGTCTTTGACGGTGAATAAAGACCAGACACATTCAGACTACATAGCATTCACCTGGCGACTCCATGATTAAAGAATCCAGTGGTGACTCCTCAGTTTTAAGAATTTTTATTTTCAGATGGAAGCCATCTTGGCTCGGAGGTTTTCTCCTTTTAATTTCTCTGTTGTTCCTAGTTTCCCAAATGTTGTTCCTACTATAGAAGAGTGGGGTGATTGTTTTCCCATATTTAGAGAACATAGAGATGACAAACTAGTCGAGCATCTCTGTGAGTTTCATGAACTCATGCATCAGTGGGAGATACATCATGAGGATGTATTATTGAATATGTTCATGTTCTCATTAGCGGGATATGATCCTGAGTGGTATCACTCACCCCCTACTAGCATCTCCTCGCTGGAGCAGTTTCATATAGCTTTCAATACTCACTGCCAAAGGTATTATTCCTATAATTCAATATGTCATAATTGAGGAGCATGAGAAACATTTGAGGATGGTGGTACAAGTGTTGGGAGAACACCAATTGTATGCCAAGATGAGAAAGCACACTTTTTATCAGAAGCAGATCCACTATTTGAGCCACATTGTCTTAGAGGATGGCATAAAAATGGATCCAGAAAAATATTATAGCAATCAAAAGTTGGCCAGCACCAAAAATATTTCAGAGGTTAGATCATTCATAGGTCTAACTGGTTACCACATGAGATTCTTTTCATATTTCTCCAAGATTGCACACCTAATCACTTCCTTGCAAAAGAAAGGAATAAAATTTGAACGGACTGCCAAGTGTGAAGAAAAGTTTTAGCACTTAAAGGAATTGTTTACTAGTGAACTAATTTTAAATATTACAAACCCAAATGAGGATTTTGTTATGTGCACATATGCATGCAAGGAAGGGCTTGGTGGAGTCCTTACACAATATGGGCATGTAATTTGTTATAAATCAAGGAATTTGAAGGAGAATGACATAAATTATGCTACCCATGATTTAGAACTTGTAGCCATTGTTCATGTGCTGAAAATGTGGAGGCATTATCTCATGGATAGAAAATTTGAGCTCGGAACATACCATAGTGATCTGAAATATTTGTTTGCACAATCAACATTGAATGTCAAACAAACTAGATGGTTGTAATTTCTCATCCAACATGACTTTGACATCAAGCACATTAAGGGAAAAGAGAATAAAGTGGTTGATGCACTCAACATAAGTGTGCATGAAATGCATGCTACAACCATAAGCATGTACTTCAGATTTAAAAAGTAGAATTTTAGAAGCTATGACAACGGACTAGCACTATGTACAAGTTAAATAAAGCTTGCAATAGAGTAATGTACAACATAAATTTAAAGATTACAAGCTAGAAGAAGATGGAATTCTATTGTACTGGAACAAAGTTTTATGTTCCTATTTTTATTTTTTTTGTAAGTGAGTGTAAGAAGTTGTATTACTGTAGAATAGATTATGATACAAAAAAGGGGGGCCTCCTGGCCTACCTAGTAGGAAACCAGACCAGGGGTTCCCAAGTTGCGCTTAGTGAAATGTACGAGGGGTGGGACTAGTCCGCCACCAGGGGAAACTAGGCTAGTTCCCCCATAACCAGTTTGAAAAGGAAAAGCAACATAGACATAAAAAAAAAAGACGCAGAGACTACCCACTAGGCCCGGGGGCTAGTGGCCGGACTAACCATTCAACTAATCATTCACTCATCTAGTACAATGATGTGTTTCTTCCCATCATTCGTCTGGTTCTTGTTATCCTCCTTCTAGGAGATCGTGCGAGTCTTCCAAATGTGGGTTGTCGTGCCCTGTCCATCGGCTGGTGTGATGTCCATGTGATGGACATAGCACAGATAGAGGTGAAATTGAGTAGCTAACCACTCCATCTTGGATTTTTTATCCTTCTCGACCTCAAATAGCATTTTGGTAATAGTTTCTAGGCTACTGAGGTGACTCAGGATTTCGTCCAGCATTTTCTTATGATCTGTATTATCCTCCCACCTGGCTTCTTCCATTTTCAAACTCACTTTGTCGATCATCACCTTAGTTAGCCACACCGTCTCCATGATTTTATGGTAGAGGGTTTCCCTGGGCTGCGTGGCCCCCAGATCAGTTACCCAGTCTGCTTCCTGTTCCAGTGCATCCCAAGCTTTACCTTTGCATTTTCTTTGATTTCCTTTTCCCAGTAGGTGACGGTCACTTTTCCTTTTGGCACAACCAGAGTTTGGAAGGTTCCCTCTACATATTTTACCACTTGCTCCATTCTTGACACCCATCGTGGACTATTTGGAACTTCCTTTCCAAGGTGATTCCTCTTCCTGTGTGTGTGCTTCATTCTCACCATCCCGTTTGGTCTATCACAACTCCTTTGTTGGTTACTCAGCCTATGCCTCACTTCACATGGATTCTTCCTTTCCCTATAGTTGTGCTCTGTCCATTTGCATCTACTCATGTTTCCTTTCCTCTTATTGATCTTCTCTTGCTACGATATTGTCCTTCCAATCATGGCTTGTCCGTAGTGGTGATCCCTCCCGTCCTTTTTCCCGGTGGTGGATCATTTGATCATGATGACTTGGCCTTTATCCCTGTGTGGATCCATGTCCCTCCTCACTTGATATATTACTATGCTACTCTTCGTACCTCTACTTTGGCCTAGAGGATCGATTCTGAACCATGTCATTCCTCATGCCTTACGTCACTTGTTGCATGCAGTTTTCCATCTGTCTTTCCCACGTGTTTTCCCCACAATTCTTTCTGTCACCGGGGTATTTCTGTCATACCCCCACCACTTGTTTATGTTGATCCTGCATGGTCATTGGTGATCAAGTTTTCAGCAATCATATCCTTCCTGGGTCCTGCTTGCCTGTTGACAGGCCTTGCGCTACCCTTCTCGATGTGACCTTCCTTGCTTAAACTTCCTTCATGATCATTTGTTGCTAATTGTAAGTAGTCTGTTCTAAGTTGGTCATTTGGGAGACTGAGCCAGGTAGTGTCTAGTTCTGAACCATCCTTGCCGACCCCCTCATTGCCTAATCTGTCTTCCATGCCATTCGTTGACCTGCGGACCCAACGCAACTCCACTGTGTTCAAAGTTTTTAGATGCTCCTAGATTTTCTGTAGGGAGAGAGCCAGGCGCCAGTGTCTCTGAACCTTGCCCACTCTAGTATCATTCTAGAGTCTCTTCATCGTGTTGATGACCAGGGTGGATTTTCCTTCCACGATAATGTTTGTCATCCTTTCGCACCTTAGGATTTCAAGGCCAAGCTCCAGGGCTCCAAATTCCACTGCGTTGTTGGTGGAGTTTCCCATACTCCCAACATACAGCCAGATGATGTTATCACCATTCTCTCTGATCACCCTTCCCATCCCTGCCACTCATGGGTTTCCTTTTGTTGCCCTGTCAAAATTTAATTTGAGGAATCCTAACGGAGGAGGGGTCCAGTTGCGGTCTCCTAGTTGGAGTTATGGATCCCACCCTATCGTTGTGATATTGCGCCCGTATTTTAGGTGAAAAACATCCAGGATGCGGGATTCCTGATCTGTGAGTTGTGATATTTCCTTCTTCTAGTATTGGCTCTGCACCGTTTCTCATATTTGGGAGATAATTTCCTCCTTGAGATTTCCTTCTGGTAGGCTTTCATTCTTGAATATGTGTTGATTCCTCTCCTTCCATATTGCCTAGAAGATCATCCCTGACGTTAGGTTCCAACAGAGGTTCACCTTTTCATTTCTGTTGTAGCTCTCATTCCAATTGTTGATGGTTGCATTGATGTTGCCCTGGATTCTATTGGATTGGTGGTAGATGCCTGCTGCGTAATCCCATAGCTATTTTATGTAACTGCACTCATCGAGGAGGTGATTGGTTGTTTCCTCCTTAGCTTGACAGAGGTGGCAACTAGAAGGGCCTATATAACCCCTTTTCCTGAGGTTTTCCCAGGTTAGAATTCGGTTGTGGAGAACTAACCATTTGAACATTTTGATTTTTGGCCATTGGGGGATGCTCTAGATCTTTCCCCATTGTTGTGTCTGGTCCTCTTGATCCTACTATGCAATGTAAAACCATGATTCTTTTAAGTTGAATTCCCCACAATTTTCCTTTCCCCACCTTAATTAGTTCTTGTCCTCTGAGATTGCAATTTTCCTTTTCCCCAATTCCTCTTCCACCTCTTCCGCTAGAGTTGCGATACAGTCTCTATTTGGTGGATTGATTTTGTCCCAGGTCCTCCATCTATCGCTATCATTTATTGGCTTCCAGTAGTGATGGATTGTTTTTTTTCCTTGCGCATGCATTTCCTGTTGGAGCTCCTCCTTGTTCGGATTTTCCATTATGGGTTCTTGTTGCCACACTTCCTCCTAGAATCTAGCAGTTTGACCATTTCTGACTTCCCAGAAGTTGTGTTTATGAATCCAGTTTTTGTTGTGCCATGCGAGATTCCAGATGGTTGATCCCTCCCTTGTGCCCATGAGTTGAATTTGGTCTTAATCATTGATGTTCAGGCCATACTTGGATTTCCAGAGGTTTATCCATGGTATTGATTTGTCCTTGACCCATCTCCACCAGAGTTTTGAACTGTAGGCTTCGTTGGTTACCTATGGATCTTGTAACCCCATGCCTCCTTTTCATTTTGGTCGACAAACCTTCTCCTAGGCTATTAGGGCCCATTTGTTTTTATTTTCAACATCTCACCATAGGAAATCTCTTTGAATGGATCTTATCTTTTGTAGTATTCCTTTGGGAGCTAGGAACACTAACATCATATACGGAGGAATTTCTTGTAGGACCGCTTTGGTGAGGATAAGCCTCCCTACCAGGTTGAGAGCTCTGTAAGTATAGTTGTTTACCCTATCATGCAGTTTGTTGATCACTCCTTCCCACGTTTCCATTTTGCAAGTTCTGCCCGTCAGGGGAATTCCCAAGTATTTCATTGAGAGCGTTTTGCATTCAAACTTTAGAATATTGGCTAGGTTCCTTTGGATTGTAGGATTAGTGTTGAATAAATAGATCATGGATTTTGAGTGGTTGATCTCTGCCCCTGAGGCTTCCCCAAAGTCTTCTAATATTCTTTTATAGGTTTTTCCTTCCTTGACCGTGGGTGTGCCATGGAGTAGGGTGTCATCAACGAACTGTTGGTGTGTGGAGGTTGGACAGTCTTTGAAGGGTTTGATTCTTTTTAGTTCTCCTGCTGCAGTTGCACTTTTTATGCTTCTACTGCTTCCATCATCATAATGAATAGGAAGGGGGACAGCGGGTTTCCTTGTCTGATGCCTCTTGAAGACTAGAAAGGTTTTGTTGGGGCTCCATTAATTAGGAGTGAGTAGCTTGTCGTTGAGACTAGATTAACAATCCAGTTGATCCAGTTTTGTTCAAACCCAAAGGATTTCAGCGTTTTGGCCATATAGTGCCAACTAATCTTGTCATAAGCATTCACCAGGTCAAGCTGGATTATCATCCCCCCTCTCCTTTGGCTTTTTAGCATGTGTATAAGTTCATGGGCATGGATGATGTTATCCAGTATTTGTCTTCCTTCTACGAAAATCACCTGCTCCTATGAAATCAATGTGGGTAGGCATGGTTTCATTTTATTGTCTATGACTTTGGAGATTATCTTGTAAACAACATTTCATAAAGCTATCGGTCTATAGCGATCTGGGGTCCTTACTTCATTTTCTTTTGGGATTAGAGTGATCATGGTGGCATTTAACGCTTTCAGGACAGAGGTTGAACATATAGAGTCTTCCACCACCCCATAAACATCATATTTAACCACTTCCCAAAAGGATTTGAAAAATTCCACTGTGAAGCCATCTGGGCTTGAGGCCTTTCCATTAGGCATTTCCTGGACCACTTGGTTGATTTCCTCCTTTGTTATGGTTTTGTTTAGATTGACATTGTGTTCCTCTATGACCAGCCTGGGGATGTGCAGAGTTATCCTTTGTATGGCCTCAGTTCTGTCTTTGTTAGGTTCCTAGGCTATCCCCTAGAAGTGACTGACCAGTGTATGTTCAATTTCCTTCTGTGATTCTCTTTCGATCCCATCCTGACCCTTAATTTTCAAGATTTTTTTGTGGGTTATTCTTGTAATGGTGGTTCTATGAAAAAACTTGGTATTCCACTCCCCTTCCTTTAGCCACCTGATTCTGGACTTTTGGCACCAGAGAGTTTCTTCCTACTGGCATCTTGCTTCCCATTCCTGGGTCATTTGGATCTCTTCTCTTTTCTGATCCTCCATGTAACCCTTGTCTATGTAGAGTTCCTAGAGTATCCTCATTCTATCCTCGATCTTTTTCTTTTCTTGGTTTATGTTCCCAAAGATTTCCTTGTTCCACTCTTTGAGTTTGTGTTTGATGTACTTGAGTCTCTTATAAAGTTTGAACATCATTGTCCCTTGATCTGGTAATTCCTCCTGCCACCATTGGTTGATGTGCTCCTTGAAGGTGGGATGTTCAATCCAAAATTTCTCGAATCTAAAAGGTTTGTTCTTTAGAGTGGTTTGGAAGTTTTCTTCCAGTTGGACTAGCTAATGGTCTGAACCCCCCCATGGCAGGATGCTACAGTCTAAGGTTAGTCCCTGTAGAATGATGGATTCTGACACCAGAAATCTGTCTATCCTTGTAGCTACTTGGTAGTGATTACTTTGTTTGTTATTCCAGGTGAACTGGCCATTGTTAGTTCTGATGTATACCATCTCCATTGTCTCAATGAGTGCTGAGAATTCCTCCACATCTCTATCCAGTCTTTTGGTGCCCCGTTTTTTCTCTGCAAGTGTCATGATTATGTTGAAGTCCCCTGCCAATATCCAGTAGACGTTGTGGGATCTAGCCTTTATATTTTCTAGGTATTCGAGCATTCTCCTTTTTTCTTCCAACCTCTAGGGACCATACACATTGGTGCATAGAATCACCTCGGTGTTACCTATTATTTTCATGTTAATCGAGAGTGTGTGTCTCGTAGCTTCAGCTACTAGTAGGTTTAGTGAATGTCGGTTCCATAAGGTGAGTATACCGCCTGCCATCTGTTGTCCTTCAAAAACCAACATCTGGTACTTGCTCCATTGTTTTTTACTGATTGTTTCCATTCTGTTTACAATGCATTTTGTCTCTTGAATGAAACAGAGGTTAGGTTGTTCCTTCCTCAGTCTATTTTTAAGGATCCTTTACTTTCGTGGGTTGTTTAGGCCTCTTATATTCCATGTTATAATCTTCATTTAAACATGTGGGGGGGAGTTGGGAAAGATATTTTTTATCTTATCTAAATTTATCAACAGGGCTCCTAGTTCTTATAGGGCTTAGTTGTTTGATTTCCTGCATTTCTTCTGCCTCTTCTGCTTGGGTGAATGTTGTGGATTTACCTCACTTGTTTTGATTCCTAGGTGTCCTATTTCACCGTGTGTATGCTTGATCCCTCTAGATTTTGCTTCCTCCCTTAGAAGGAAAAGGTATTGGATATGATCTAGTTGTTCCGCTGGCACATTGTCCACCCCCTACATTTTCCATTGCTCCAAGATGTTCAGGAGATCTATTCCTTCCCTTTCCAGAATGTCTCTAAGATCAGGGTCTCCTATGCCTACCTCGCTTGGTGTCATCTTTGAATCTACGTCTACCTTCTGCATGGGGGTGTTGGCGTCTTCGGTTCCTCCTTCCATAGGACTTGCACTATCTCCCTATTCTCTCGTATTGCCTGGAATATCAGTGTTCTCCTGAGTTGCTTGTTCCCTAGCTACACTATCTTTTGTCTTTTCCTTTCCTCCTTCTTCCCCTTGGTTAGCCTTGTCCCATCCTTTTGGTATAGTTCTAGCTTTCGGGTTTCTTTTTGTTAGGTCTTTGCTTGGTTTCTTGTTTTCTTTGTTTTTGTGGCTCGGTTTTACAAACCCGTCCTCATCCTACTGTGCTTTGGTGTTTTTCATTTCTTGTTTTTTATTGAGTGGACATTCTATGATTAAGTGTCCATGTTAATGGCATCTTTTTCATCTAAATGGGATCTGCTCGTAATCGATGCTTTGTATTCATTCATCATCCCTGAATTCCAGGCTTATGGCTTCCAGGAGTGCCCCTGACACATCCATCTCTATGCAGATCCGTGCATAGGATGTATATCTCCCTTTTAGGGTTGCTTCCGATGTCTTAACATATTTTCCAAGTTTGTTCCCGATTGCTTCAAAGGTGGACGACAACTAGCAGTCTAGCGGTAAGGAGTAAAACCTCAACGAGACTGGGAAATTTTTAAAGGTTTCTTTCTCTAAGGAGAAGTTTTCCTTCCATGGTCGCATGTACAACCCTGTTGAGGCATGGAAGTATGCCCCCCCCTCAAAGAATTTATACATGTCCTCCAGGTTCATGAAGATTGTTGTGAAGAAACATTTCGAACCCAAGTGGAGTTCCACTTCTCCACTTGGCTTCCATTGATATTTTATCCAGTTGCACAACATTCTTTCTGTGGGCCACGGCCCCATGAACTTGCAGATTAGTGCATGGATCTTCATCTGGTCCCGATAGAGTTGTGTTTGTGGGTCTTCCAGTATAACCTTGGGGATCAATGTTGTTTTAGTTTTACATGGGGTGCGCCCATCTGCCCCACTGGGGTTCACTGGTTCCTGCGCAACCATATGGGTTTCTCTGTCGTCCTCCCCCACGCGATCCATTTTTTCCTGGTTCTTTTTTAGTACTGATCTCAAGGTGATTTTCAGTGGTTCTTTGAACCCAATGCCTCGTGGGCATTTCCCCCTGTCAACCATTACCTGCTTGTATGATGGGGTGCCACTCCCACCCCCTTTGGTAACCATTTTGAACTCTGTTGAGACCACGACTGTCAAATGCTAGCTTGCAGTTTCTACCATGGCCTACTTTGCCTACCCTTGTCTCAAAGTTTATGTTCCTATCAAGAATTGAGAAATTTAGTTTTAAAAGAGATGCACAACGTACCATATGATGGACATTTAGGATATCATAAAACAATTGCAACTATAAAATCTCAATATTATTGGCCAAGAATGAAGAAAGATGTAATTGATTCTATTGATAGATGTATGGAATGTCAAAGGGTAAAGGATGATCATAGACATCCATTGGGATTGTTATAGCCATTGCCCATTCCATAGAAAAAATGGGGGATTGTTACCATAGATTTCATTACCAGGTTTTCCAAAACAACAAGACAATGTGATTCCATCATGGTAGTGGTGGACAAAATCACAAAGGTTGCACATTTTATTCCAGTCAAGATGACACATAAGGAAACCAACATTGTAGAAATTGATATGAAAGAAATTGCTAGGCTACATCGTGTGCCTAAGGTAATCGTATCTGACAGAGATACTGAGTTTACTTCCAATTTTTGGAAAGGGTCGTTTAAAAGATTTGGGACAAATCTGAATTTCAACACAGTGTATCATCCAGAATCAGATCAACAGATAGAGAGGGTCAACCAAATAATTGAATATATGTTAAGAATGTATGTAATGGATCAACCTTCCAAATGGGAAGACTATCTTCATTTGGTTGAGTTTGCTTACAACAATAGGTATCAAGCGTCGCTAAAGATGAACCGGTTTGAAGCCTTGTATGGAAAAACATGCAATATGTCAGTAAGTTGGGATAACCCAACAGATAGAGCAGTTATTGGGTCATAATTGCTAAGAGAAATGGAAGAGAAGATGGTAAAAATAAAACATAATTTAAAGATTGCACAAAGTAGACAAAAGAACTATGCTAACAAAGGTAGAGAACATAGGGAATTCAAAGCGGGAAAGAATGTGTTTTTAAAAGTAAAATAAAAAAGGAGCTCGTTGAAATTGGGAAGTTGCCCAAAGTTGGCAGCAAGATATTGTGGGTCATTTGAATTTCTAGAGAGGATAGGCCCAGTTGCATACATGCTTGCATTGTTTGCATCCACAAGATTTCATAATTTGTTTCATGTGTCTTTATTAAATAAGTATGTTCTTGATCCTAACCACGTGATTGATTGGACTGTGATCTAAGTGGAGCATGAAGGGGAATTTTGGGTGGAGCCAATGTGCATCTTGGACCAGAAAATCAAAGTGCTCAGGAACCGAGCAATCGTTCTAGTAAAATTCCAATGGGCTTGTTATGGTCTTGAATATTCCACATGGGAGCATGATGAGGCCATGCGAGAAGAGTACCTGCAACGTTTTGCAGATTATGAGGGAATCTAAATGTACATTTGTATATGTGTATAAAGACTCCATTTTGGTGCAACTGAAGTTCTTGGAGCCACAAATATGAGACTTCCTATCTGGTCTGCGTTAGATCTGTTAAGGTCCTAACCCGCACATAGGTAGATCAATGTATTCGGATGTAATAAAGGTCAATATTAATAAGGCCTTTCAATAAAATAGAATAAGGCGAATGTAAGAAGACCTAATAGAAGCTTTCGCTTCTAGAAGGATCTTCCTCTAGATGCTTCTCTTAATAGACATATTTAGTATAAATAAGGGTCGAGGGTATGAGAACGCTAGCTTGGAGATTATTGTAACAGAGCACTACTTGATTGGAGGTTGCCCCCTCGAAGAGGCCTGTGAACATTGCTTTCTGAATCAAAGTGCTATTTCTATTGCTATTGTTATATCTTTTTTGTATATTGTGAAGATTATGCTGGATATTTTATTGTTATTCTTCCATTTCTAGCATTTTATTTATGTTCTGCGTATTTTATATATCTGGTATCTTGCAAGTGGTATCAGAGCACTTTCCTTGGCAGAAATTGTGGGTATTTTTTTTCAGGGTAGAGACGTATTCCAGCGTCTTTAAGCCACAAAGATCTGTCGTTATGCGCATAAACCCGCAGTTGAGGGATTCATACATGCCGGAAATACAAGTGGTTCTTAAGCGCACATCTGTTGTCCACCCTTGTAACCCATGTTGGTACCCCTTCGAGTGGTAGTGCATCAGATAGCACCTATGTATGGATCGGCCTATATTTCATGAAGCCCTCTTTAGATAAACCTATCGACCACCGGACTGCTATAGTGTCACTGAGAACAACACTCGGGAAGATACTCTCTAGTACCTGGGTAGTCGAGTAGTACGGGTAAGGGTACGGTCTATCCTCCTTAGTTAGTGCCCTGAGATATTGGGCCGAGTACTACTGTTGGACCCTGCACATATATCAGAGAGCTATAGCACAGGGCAAACCCTCGAATACCTAACCCTTGGGGAACATAAACATAAACATAAACAAATTAAACCGGTGAGATCTATTGTCGCGCAACTGTGTTCGGGTTGCTAAGTAAATACACATTTCTCTCTGGTTCATCATTTGGGGATTTCAGCACTGCATCATTCTTCAGACCAAAGTATAACCCCGTAGTTGTAAAAAAAAAAAAAAGTCTGGAATTTTTTTCACCATTATTTGAGACCTATTCCATTAGATTCACCTCTTCTCCCTTATCACATTCATCCATATCATTTTTCTACAAAAATTTCTGACCCCGCCTGCTCCCTTTTCAGTTCACCCATCCTAATGGCCCATACCCGTAGCCAAGAGCTAGAGTCTCGCTTCAACACCTTGCAATCTGGTTTCCTCGAGACCCAACAAGAAGTGCAACAACTCAGTGCTACTATTTCCTCCTGTGATGCATCCATAAATGCATCCGTAAATGTAGTCGTGCAGTCCGCAATGGCGGAATTCAAACATGAACTGACCACATAGCTTGAATCTATCTTTGCATCACTCTGCACCAAACTCAAGATCCCTATCGATGACTCTTTTCCTGATGCACATAAAAAGATTGAAGGTGAAACTTCTTCCCATTCCTTTCAACCCCATCACTTTCAATGGGACATACGCCTTCCACGGGTAGATGTAACCAAATTTGATGGCTCGGACCCCAGTGGTTGGGTCACCCAAATGGAACATTATTTCTCTCTCTACAACATTATAGATGACTTGGCCAAACTCCGGTATGGTGTTCTCCATCTAGATCAAGAACGCTGGCAATGGAGAAAAACTTCACGTCAAGGGTATATTGCTTGGACCCAATTTGTGGCTGAGCTTTACGAACGCTTTGACACTGACACCAACCATTTGGGTCGTTTGACAAAATTGAAGAAATCAGGCACAGTAGAAGACTTCATAGCTGCATTTTAGTGACTTCCTTTTCAAACAGAGGGCATGACTGATGCTTTCTTTCGAGAGTGTTTTATCAGTGGCCTCAAGGAGGAGATTCGGGCCCATGTCCTCATGGATCGACCTACAACTTGGGTGGAGGCTACCAAAAAATCTAAAGAAGCACAACAAATTGTTT
>ML798234.1:336132-373349 GCA_009831015.1 Picea engelmannii | reverse complement strand
TCTGCCAATTTTTTCTTTCTTGATGTCAGTGAAAAAAATAACTTTTGCTAACTGGAAAGTTATGCCTCTGATGTTGTCTTAACAAACAGATTCTGTTACTGATAGCATTACTTCGTCTGTAATTTTAAGATAAGTGTCAAAAACTTATGGTTTGACTCCCAACATAGTTGAAAACTAAATTAGTTTCCGTCTCAAATAATTCTTTCAAAGTTGTTGGAAAATGTAAGACTAGAAATACATAATTTTTTACCATCGTCCTCCAATGGTCAACCATTTATAATGTCAAGAGAAGGGATGGCAGGACATCGGAACTCGTATCAGAATGTTTCTTCTAGTTATCAATTGATATGTTTGTTTAGGCCTTATTTCAAATTTTAGTTGGCCTCTTAACTGACATTTTGATGTAATTAATCCGTCGTTTCTGTGACTGTCAACAGATATGGGATACGCTGATCATCGAGACAGCCATGAAAGATTTTTATGATGATGACCTTGAGGTTATGATCACATCAATTCAGAGAAATATTTCTGTATGTGCCTCCCTCTCTCATTTGAAAATGCAGTTGACTTGGTAGATTACTTATTTACTTCTTTATTGTAAGGAGCTTTTGGGATATCACAAGCTGGTGAGAATTTTTTCTTGTACAAGAAAAAAGTTATAGTTTGTATCTGTATATAGTGAATTTCGTGAAAGGATAAAATTTATATATTGTTTCAAAAACAGGATAGCTGGTCTGATGAAGTACCTACATGGGAGAAATGCAACAGGCAAGATCTTGCCTGCCCCAAATTGTAAGTCTTAAAATTCCAGAAGTCTGCCATCATCTTTGGACTCCAATTTATCGAGTGATTTTTTTAGTGGTCTTTGTTAACTATTTCCAACAGAAGGTTCTCGATGAATTTGGTGAACCATTTTTTTTATTGCTGTTAATTATTTTTGTTAAAAAGAAGCTAACAGTTCTGAAAAACCAAGAGACTAATCATATTAAGCTTTTGTAAGCTAGTGCATATACAATCTTGCTCATATCTTAAGACTTGTTCCTATTAAGACAGAGAGCTAGACACTAAGTCATGATTTAGAGCTGCTGTTTCTTATCACTTATGCCTAATTTTCTGAAACAAAGTAAATGCCAGGTAAGCTTCAATGAATTGTGTTCCATTGAATATGGATATGTATTCTTTGAAGCTGATAGTTATATTTTTGGCACACTTAGTTTAGTACATCAGATATCTAGAATGGATTTCGTTGGTGCAGAGTTAAACATATTATATTTTTAAGGCACCTATTGGTATGGTCATCCTGTTTTCAGCTACATCCCTCCAACTATTAGGATGCATAAACTTTTGATTTTGAACTACTGGGATGCATAAACTTTTGATTTTGAGCTGGCAAAGCTCTGGGCTCAAACATAACTGCATAACTTGTGACATGAATCTGACACATTAGACGACTTTGGCAGTAGACAGCATGTATTGTTTTCCAGGCCATTGGGGATTTGACTCCAACTAAAACCAACCACAGTATACTTGTGGATTTTATAGAAAAAGAGTGCACAAAAACCGTAACAATCAACTGCTGTTAATCACAGAGAAATACAGAAGATTGTATGGGATCACATAAATTAGCACAACAAAAACAATAACAACAGCTAAAATCTCCTTTCAAGTAGCTACACTGTCAATGCATGCAAACTGGTTGCTACCTTAACATATATTTAATTGATTGTCTGACCAGATTTTCAAAAAGCATCCAAGATGATTTTCTCTGAATTGTACAGTGGTTTCGGAGAAAACATATTTATACCCATAATTTCTCTGTCAATTTGTAGGTCATCTTTAAGGGTTTTTTATGGAGGTAGTTTCATTTCAGAGTTAAATTAGGACCTTAATGGAATAGACCCTGAAGAATGATATCTATGATTGCGTTCTTTATATGATTCAACTTATTTGATATTTCTTTGGCATATTTACTAACGATTTATTGGAATTTAAATTGCTGACATCAGGTACGCAGATGAAAGTATCATTCTAGCTTGCAAGTGGGCTTACAAAGATGCTGAGGCAAACAGTGTTCTAGAAGGTATGTTCATCAATTCACATAATGTATTTTCTGTATTTTTTGAGCCATCGTTGCTGAAATGCAGTCCTTTGCAGATGACTATTTCCTCTCTCGCCTGCCCATTGTTGAGAAGCAACTTGCAAAGGGAGGTGTAAGGTTGGCTGCAACACTCAACCGTATATTTAATTCAAAAGAAGGTTACAATCGGAAATCAGAACTCTAGAAACAACAGAGCTGGGTTGCTTGCAACAATGATCTTGTATTCTATATTTAGATCAGAAACAGTGAAAACCATCATTGCTATCATAGTATCTTGATTGCTTTTAAATCAATTGTAGCTTAACACAGAGGATCATCGGTATGAATGATTTATGTATCATAGTGTACTTCTGTTTCCATACCCAATTTAATGTTTTTTTTTTTTAAATTTAATTTTATTTGAATTTTAACTTACTACTTTCATATTTAAATTTATTCAATAATTGCATGGCCCTGGAGACTCTCGAGCTCCTTGAACAATGGGACGGGATAAAAGCAATGCATGTCAATATTATATTTGATAGGTTTTCTAAGATTTTATGGCAGGCATTATTTTGTATATAATTAACTTTTGTGTCGAAAAAGTCTGAAAAATCGCCGACGTTTTAAAAGATCGCGATTTTTTCAGATCGACCAAAATTCATAGCTTTACCATGAATGGTTGTTTGTAAGATCGGATGGTTCATAGCTTTACTCTATAGGATAGAATTCATTGGCTACACGTAAGCTTTTTCCTGGTTTACCAAAAAAAAGTAGTCATTAAAATCATAATATGACCCAAATTCATTTGATTATAAATGTAGGTTTTCCAAGAAATATATATGTGCATAAGTTTGTGGTATAACTAGTCAATTAGGTTTAGTTAGGATGGTTAAGAAGAATGATTGTTATCCTCTCACCTATGTTCAATTCTAATTTATTTATCTTATTTGTTTTTAAAATATAAATACATATTTTTTAAAGTTGTAATGTAATCAATCAACAAAGATGAATAATATTAAGAGAAACTAAATATTTAAATAAAAAATAAGTACAAATAAAATCAAACTTGCAAAATATATTCCTTGTATTAAAGATCTCTAAAAGAGTGAGCAATGTTCATGTGCCTCTTCATGGGTGGAAACCGCTAATGAGCAAAGCTCCAAATACAATAGAAACACTTTACAAAAAACATGCCATAGCCAGAAGCTCCTTGAATAGCTTATGGGTAGAAAAACCCTAACTACTTGTGCTCTGGTCACAAATGGGTACCAACCACCTAGTGGGCCTTGTTTAATAAAGAGACTACTTTTCACATAAAGTAACTACCTACTAACTATCTAACAAGATTTATTCAAAGAAGATGGCCTTGCACGTTAATTCACTAACTACAAAGTACCCAAAGTAGGAGGTTAGGGTAGGATCCTAACACCTTTCAAAAGCAACATTATCCTCAAGGATAGAGGTGTGGAAACTACTATAAAATTGTTGATTGTTCTAAAGTGGCATCCTATCACCGCATCTATTTCCACTCAATCGAAACTTCTCAAACATTACGTTGGAGTAATCAACACCCTATAATGGTCAATACTACATCTGACTAGAGCCAAATTGATCCTTCTTCATCCAGTTCTGGAAGGTTATATTGAACTTGGCAATTTGACCCCGCTATCTTTTTCAAACAAGACACATGAAAGACTAGATGGATCTTGAGTGGGCAAGAAGAGCTAATTTTTCGATAATTGGTCCAATGCGCTGGAAGATTTTGATAGGGTCCATAGATTTTTGGCAATTGAGAGTAGGTTAGGTGGGTTTGCGACATGGTGGAATAGTAGCATAGATGCCTTAACTACTTCCTTCTTGAACACAGGTATTATGTTGGAATGTAAATCTAAAGGCTTGGAAAATATTTATAAGATGGGTCCATATGGGGAAAGAAAATTACTATGGGAATCATTTCATAGACAATGTAAAATGAGATAATGTGATTATAGGGGTACACCTTGACCTAACTATGAAGGTAGGAGAATTATGGGGTGAATATGCTAGATAAGATTCCCCAACAAACTTCTTTGTTCTTCTATTTGAGGAATTGAAATTGATTGATGTGAAGCCAATCCAGTTGGTCCCTACCTAGAGGAATTATATAAGTGGAAGGGAGGGGATCTCTAAGAGGTTGGATAGGTTCTCAGTAGCTAAAACAATTGTTGACGATTCAAAGAGAGTAAAGTCGTGGGTGGGGAATGGTGGATCCTGAGATCATCTTCCAATCCTTCTCTAAACTAAAAGTGATTCCCAAAAACCTTTTGCTCAATTTAAATTTAATTATGCATGGTTAGAGGAGTCCAAATTTAAAGAACTAGTTGCCCAAAAATGGAAAAATTTTGATCCTAACTCAAGGTAAACAAGAATGTTTCAATTTGTGGAGGATTCAAGTAATATCAAAAGAGTAGTAGTTGATTGGGCTAAAGCAAAAGTTAAAGAAGGGAAAAAAGCCTTAGTGGGAGTGGAAGAAGAAATAAGCAAGATATACAAGCTTAATGATAGAGGAATCTTTTCAAAGGATGAATCTCAAAGACCCAAAAGCTTGGAGGTTTCAAAAAAGAATTTACCAAAAAAGGAAGAGATAGAATGGAGATTAAAAAGCAAGGTGATGTGGCTAGTTGAGGGTGATGTTAACACTTGATTCTTTTAGAATTACATCAAGCACAAGAGAAATATGAATACAATTTGTGAAATTAATAAGTAGGATGGATCTACAACAAGCTCATTTAATGATAATACAGGAAAATATTGCTAAATTTCAAGTTAGTTTCTATTTTTCCTTGGTTGATAGACGAACAACAAAAAAAGGACTTAGTGGGCTAAATTTTCCAAAGAATAATTAAAAGTAATCTTGTACTAATCAAAAGGGCCAAAAGTCATGGGTTGGACAATTGGGTAGTGGAATTTTACCTGGCGTTCTATGACATGTTGGAGGAGGATCCACCAAGAGTTATAGACAAATCTAGGACTTTAAGAAAAGTTCAAGGGGCTCTAAATGAAACACTTATAGCTCTCGGACCAAAGAAGAATGACCCAAAATCTTTTGATTTCTATAGACCAATTTCTTTATGTTACTCAATGTATAAGACTATTACAAAGTTTTTGGAAAACATGTTGAAGGTGTGATCAATGTTCATTTCCAAGGAACAATTTAGTTTCCTCTTTGATAGGAAAATTCATGATGTTGTAGGTTCATCCCAGGAATGTATGCATTCCATAATAGATAATAAAACACCCTGGTATTCTGGAAAATTAATTTAGCAAAAGCTTATGATAAAGTTTGTTAGATGTATTCAAGGTTGTCGTTGATTCATATTGGGATGAATGTGCATATAGAAAATTGGATTATGGTATGTTTATCCTTACCATATTTAATTGTCATTATTAGCATTTCTCCCTCAAAGTTTTTTTTATGCATCCAAAGGACTTGGGAAAGGGTGTCCCATGTCCCATTTTTAATTTATTTTGGTGGCAGAAGGGTTGACAAAATTAATATCAAAAGCAAAGAGGGATTGATCTATAAAAGGGGGAGGCTTCATCAACCTAAGTCATCTCTTATTTGCAGATGATGTAATGATATTTGGTGTATACATGGTCAATGAAGTCCACAAGTTCAAAGATATTTTGGACCTTTATTTAAATTCATTGGGAAGGAAGTTAATGTCCACAAATCCTTCATTATTTTTAATGNGGCCGTGTTCAGTTTGGTATGGTCTGGTAGGATAGACCCATTTCAGGTTGAGGCCATGTGTTATTTGCAGGAGACTCATGGTGTTTATATGTTACAGAACTATACTCCACAGGGCATTGCGGGTCACATTTTGATATGGGATCTAGGGATTGGAGTGCATGGTATTTCAACGTTTGATGGAGCTGAGTTTCGAGTAGAGTGGTTGCTCGGAGAGTTGACTGAGATTCTTTGGCTATTGATCATTCTACTCATCATGAGAAATTGGGTGCCGTGCGTGGTGAGCACCCGGAGAGGACTCATCTTGAGGGGAGTCTACCTTGTGTTACACAGGTGGATATGGGACCCCGGTATCATATGTAATTGGATTGATGTTGCTTGAGACCAAGCAATCTAGGGAAGGTAGGACTGTGATGTCCCGTTCCCAAGAGTAGGCCAGCAGGGAGTGACTTAGTAGTCTATGTGTTCCCATAGATTATAGTCAGGCACAAACAGGGAACAAAATGGAGAAATAAGGGTGAATTGATGGCTAAACAATGAATTAAGCCAAAAACTTAGGAAAAAGTCACTTAAGCCTAAGTCAACGAAGAATTAGAATGAAAAGGTGCTAAAGGGGGACTTAATTAATTAATTAATCACTTTAGGAGGAAAAGCGCCTAGGTTAAGTGAGGTCAATGGTGAATTAGATTGGGAAAGGTATAAAGGGAAGAATTTGACCTAATTCCTCATTATGCATGATTATGATTTGATGTTGAGACTTCCAAGAGGAGGAGGAGAGCCGACCTTACTGTTTTGTGGATTTCTGGAGGAAACCACCACCATTGATCGGTTTCGGTGTTGAGAGACACACCTTAGCCCATCGGAGATACCATCCAGGTATTTCACCGTTCTTTTCAGGAGAGATTATTGTGGAGGGCATAGCTCAGCCAAGGAGGGCGCAAGCCATTTTGGAGATTCAGAGATCTGCAGTAGACCGTGGTCCCGATTGCAGATTCATTATGACCCAGTAGAGATCCATCCAGGGCGCTTCCATTGAGCCATTCATCATTAGATTCCGACGGTGGAATCTTGCAGATCGACCCCTACAGTCATTTAGGGCATAGTCATTCCGGACCGACGTTTGGCATTGCATGCAGGGGTTTCCTATCAGATCCAGCCAAACCCTTCCGACCCATTTCATCATTGGACGAGACGATCGTTTTGAGCTATATTGCATCAGATTTCGATGGTGGAATCCATTGGGGCGCATTCAGTGTCCAAGGAGGGGCGCAAACCCCCCTCGGGTCCAGATCTAGAGTCGTAGAGATCCGATCCAAGTTCCGTCAGACATTATTTCCAGTGTAGAGGCCAGGGCGCATTGATTGGAGCAGTTTCGAGATCATTCTGACGGTGGAGTCTTTATTTCGAGTTTTCCAGCTGGTAGCGGTTACCGTGCTTCTCCGGGATCGCTTATTTTTCCTATCTATCCGTGCATGCAGCAGATTTGTTGTCTTCTTGCGGTCACGGGTATTTCTTTTGTTATTTGATTGTATTCCAGTACAGATCCATGAGATCTGACTGACGTCTAGACTCTATATTTCAGTAGGCGATTTGTATTTCCATGCATGCACCATTATTATTCATGATATTGAGTCGTTGTCCTTATATACTCTTGCATGCATATTTTTATGATTGTTAAACCTTTATTATGAAACCTACACTTGTAATAACCAACATGCAACCATAATAACCCACATGCAAACACAATAACCGAAGAACATCTCAATCACCATCTAAAACGCATCCAGAAACCCCCAGTGTATTAGATCTACACGCCAGAGCAGTAGAGTTGTAGCCAATATCTAGATCAGTCGGATCAGGGATATTTCATTGTAGTGGTGACTTGGTATTTGGTTTAAGGGTTGGAATTTCTTCTTGGTGTGCTAGCTTTGGAGAGAGGTACATTATCTTGGTTGGCTATATGTTCTAGTGATTGCTTCCAAAATTATTCTAGTTGTCAAGGTTAATGTGCTAGGGGGTGGCCTTGTGCCTATGGTTGGGTGACAATATAGTGATATTTTCTATGGTGAAATGAGCACACCTATTATTTTAACAGGTTATGGGCCCACACTATCTTCATACAATCTAACCATTGGAAGGTATATTGGGAGAATTTTCTCGGTTGCAGTTGCAGTCAAAGTTTTGTTGCAGCAATGAAAACCTAACCCTCTTGTTGAGGCACCTTAAATGAATCACTTGACCTAATTCCTGGATAGCCTAGTGCACCCTAGCCTAACACACCCCCTGGTACTCTCAGCAAGCCAAGGTGTCAAGTTTGAGTTTTTGGTCCAAGTCAAAGTCAAAGGCAACGCAACCATGACTTACTCTATGAAGTTAGAAAACAAGTTAGAAGGGGCTTCAAACTTCAGAGCATGGAAGACAAGGATTGACCTCATCCTTGCCAAGAATA
Source organism: Picea engelmannii (assembly GCA_009831015.1). Lineage (NCBI taxonomy): Eukaryota > Viridiplantae > Streptophyta > Pinopsida > Pinales > Pinaceae > Picea > Picea engelmannii. The sequence goes on along the minus strand of ML798234.1, from coordinate 365,090 downwards.
AATTTCTAGATATCGTGAAAGGCAATATCATCGAACCTCAGTTTGAAGTAGGAAAAGAGAAGGAACCTAAGAACGTTGCATCACTAGAGAAGTTTAAGGATAATGACATTAATTCTATGAGTATCATAGTGGACTCTGTAAAGGATCACTTGATACCCTACATTTCTCATCTTGACTCATCCAAGAATATGTATGAAGCCATAACTAACCTTTTCTCAATCAGAAATATTGGACAAGTGATGAGTCTAAAGAATGAACTCCGTGACACAAAGATGAAAAAGGATGACACCATAGCTTCATACTTTGTGAAGATTTCTCAGTTGAAAGATCAATTACAAGCTATTGGAGAAGCCATCCCAAATAAGGAAGTTGTGAACATAGCAGTTACTAGCATTTCTAGATCATGGGATGCATTTGCTGCAAGCATGAATACAAGGAAGGAGTTCTTAACATTAGAAGAACTTTGGACCTATTGTGCACAATAATAGACAAGGTTAAACTCCAAGGGAAAACCTTAGAAGGAAGAATATGCTCAAATCTTTGCAACAAAGTTCAAAAGACATGGAGGTAAGAAAAGATATGATTCAAGAAAGAAGTTCAAGAGAGATATGTCAAGGTACAATGCTTTGAATTCCATAATTATGGCCACTACAAGAGGAATTTTCCTAAACTAACAAAGAAGAGAAAAGAGAGACATCTCACATCAGTTGTCAATGATGAAGAACCTTCAAAGAAAGCAAAGCATGATGAAACAATTTTCTTCTATTATTCATCTCTTACTGGAACCATTGAAGATGGCATGTGGTTAATCGATAGTGGAGCTTCAAGGCATATGACATGTGACCATAAGAATTTCTCAAGCATGAAGGAAAAGGAGACACCTCATAAAGTGGAGCTTGGAGACAAGAACTCTTATGCAGTCAAGGGAATTAGAAAAATTACTATCAAGATGGAATGAAGTAACTCTATCCATCTTAGTAATGTTTTATATGTTCCTGGTTTGAAAAAGAATCTAGTATCTATTTTTTGTTTGGAAGAGAAAGGAGATAGAGTAGCTTTTGTAGATGGAAAAGTTCTTGTATGGTCTAAGGATTCAAAGATAGAAGACACTAGAGTCATTGGAATTCTTGAAGGAATATTGTACAAAATCCTAGGTCAGAATACTCAATCTCTTGTACATGATGAAATCAACCCTATTGAGTTATGGTATAGAAGGTATACTCACCTTCATTATAAAGCCTTTCCATCCCTAAAACAAATGGTTGTAGGCATACCAGAATTAAAATCAGTACATGAATGGGTGTGCAGAGGATGTGCACTTGGGAAGAATATTAAGAAACCATTTCCAAGCAGTGACAATAGATCCAAAGGGATCTTAGACCTAATATATTCAAATGTATGTGGTCCTATGCCAGTGAAGTCCATAGGAGGATCTCTTTACTATGTGATGTTCATAGATGAATTCTCAAGAAAGACATGGTTGTATATGTTAAAGACCAAGGATGAAGTATTTAGAAAACTTCAAGAATTCAAAGTTGAAGTAGAGAATCTAATAGATAAGAATATCAAGATAACAAGAACTGATAATGGAGGAGAATACACCTCCAGGTAGTTTGTTTCCTTTTGTAAAGAAGCTAGGATTAGGAGGGAGCTTATTGTTCCTCATAATCCTCAACAAAATGGTGTGGTTGAAAGGAAGAATAGAACTATTGAAGAATCAGTTAAGGCAATGATGAATGACCAGAATTTATCCATGTTCCTATGGAGAGAAGTAGATATAACAATTGTTTATATTCATAGTAGAAGTCTGCATAGAATATTGAAGAACATGACTCCAAAAGAAGCCTTCTCCGGAAAGATGCCAAGTGTTGAACACTTGAGAATATTTGGATGCCCTATCTATATTCATGTTACTAAGGATAAGAGAAAGAAGTTGGAACCTTCAGGAAATAAAGGTATATTCATTGGATATAGTGAATCATCAAAAGCTTACAGAATTTATGTTCCAGGTCAACAAAAGGTTGAAATCAGCAAAGATATAACTTTTGATGAAAGAATTGCATTTAATAAGTCTATAGAAGAGTCCATAGACTCCAACGAATGAGAGAAACATGAAGATGCCAAAGAATAAAGTACATGTTCTCCAGAACACCCCAGTGAAGAACAAGAACCACTACATGAACATGTGAAACCAATTATTGCACCTAAGACTAGAAAGAGACCAACATTGCTTGAATCCACCTTGCAGGAAGCAAAAAAATGTAAATCTCCCAGTGGCACCTTTAGACAAAGTAAGAAACCCAAAAGTTTCTCCATTTATGCAGTACTCGTGACAAGTATTGTCAATGCAAAACCGTCCACCTTTGAGGAAGCAGTCAAATAAAAATAATAGAAGGAGGTCATGATAGAAGAATACCAATCTATTATGAAAAATGATGTATGGGAAGTTGTTCCTAGACATAAAGAGAAGTATGTAGTCACTTCAAATTGGGTTTATAAGATAAATCATGTTGTAGATGGAAGTATTGACAAATACAAGGCAAGATTTGTGGCTATAGGTTTCTCCCAGCAGGAGGGAGAAGATTATGATGAGACGTTTGCTCCGGTTTCCAAATATACATTTATATTCAACCATCATATCTCTAGAAGATTTCATGGGTTGGAGTTTACATCAGATGGATGTAAATACCGCCTTTCTCAATGGAGTGATTGAGGAAGAAGTATACATAGATCAACCTCAAGGTTTTGAGGTACACCCAAGAGAAACCCATGTATGTAGATTATAGAAGGTCTTGTATGGACTCAAGCAAGCTCCAAGAGCTTGGTATGCACGCATTGATAGCTACTTGACAAGACTTGGATATTATAAGAGTCACACCAATCCAAATTTCTATTACAAAGTTTTGAATAATGCACATGTGATTCTATTGATATATGTTGATGATTTGTTTCTAACATGTGTAGAGCCTCTCATTATTCAGTGTAAGAAGGAGCTAGTCACTAAATTTGATATGAAGGATCTTGGTCTCATGCACTACTACTTGGGATTATAAGTATGGCAGAAGCATGGTGAAGTCTTCTTAGGAAAATGGAAGCATGTTGTAAATACCATTCAGAAGTTTGGGATGATGGATTGCAAATCCATGGAAACTCCCATGGTAACATATTTGAGGAAGTTGAGAGACTCTGATTCTGATCTAGTAAACTTGTCCATGTACCGACAGTTGATTGGCTCCTTGATGTACTTGGTGAATACTAGACCAGACATTTTCTTTGTTTTGAACATGTTGAGCAAGTTCCAGGTGGAACCTAGACAAGAGCATTGGATAGCTACAAAGCATATCTTAAGATATCTTCGTGGGACAATAACTTATGGTTTGACATATGCCTCAAAAAATGATGTACAATTGTATGGATTTACTGATTCAGATTGGGAAGGGAGTGCAGATGACATAAAGAGTACTTCTGGTATGTGTTTCAGTATGGGATCTGTTATGATATCATGGGATAGTAGAAAAAAAAAAATGTTGCACTCAACACTGCAGACGCAAAGTATATTGCAACCTGTGATGCTTGCACAGAAGTAGTGTGGCTCCATAAGTTGGTTTCTGGACTGTTTGATCAGGTGTTGGATTCGACCATGATATATTTTGATAACCAGAGTTGTGTAAATCTCTCGGAGAACTCGATGTTCCATGATAGGTTGAAGTACATTGAGATCAAGTAATATTTTCTTTGTGATAAAGTATAGAGGGGAGAAGTGGTTCTCCAGTATATCTCCACTGATGAGAAGACTGCGGATATTTTGACGAAGCCTTTGTCCAAGATAAAGTTTTCATACTTGAGGGACAAGTTGGGGCTCTTGGAGATTTCTCTCTTGGTTGAAAGGGAGGAGATGACTTCCTCGGTTGGGAGGGAGCACTGATATGTGGCATCATGGACTGTCAATGAGTTGTGGATATGTATCATGCTAGTACAACTTAGAGATGGTCATACAACTTAGAGATGATGCTTGCATCATGTTAGATATGATCATGTTAGTAAAACTCAGATATGATACAGATGGTTGGAGTCTTTGATACAATGGCCTGAGGAGCATTGTGCTAGTACAACTTAGAAATGGACATACATCTTAGATATGATGTATTGGCATCATGCTAGTACATCTTAGAGACGATGTCAGTGAGCCACATCATGCTAGATATGGCCATGTGAGTACAACTTAGATATGATGTATTGACATCATGCTAGATATGTCATGCTAGTACGGCTTAGAGATGACCATACAACTTAGAGATGATGCAAGGGGATCATGTCATGCTAGATATGATTATGCAAGTACAACCTAGATGTGGCATACAACTTAGATATGATGCATTGGCATCATGGTAGATATTTCATGCTAGTACGAATTATAGATGATCATACAACTTAGAGGTGACAAAGTGAGGCACTGATCTACATCATATGAGTACAACTTAGAGGTGGAATACAACTTAGATATGATGCATTCGAATCACGCTAGATATGTCATGCTAGTACGAATTAGAGATGATGTAGATGATACTACATATCACGCCAATATAACTTAGATATGATGCATTCACATCATGCTCTTACGACTTAGAGGTGATGCAACTAATGACATTGTTGATGCACGATGATATCAAATGATATGATTTGATTTTTGTGGAGACTGTATGTATCTGGACAATATATGTATGCTATTGTGGTGGATGTGTTCCACTGGTAGTGACTGTGTGTCACTAGTTAGTAGTCGTGTTCTACTAGGAGTGGTTGTGTACCACTGGATAGTAGTTGTATATTAATATGGATAGACACAATTGTGTTCTATTGGATGGCATTGTTTTGATTGCCATGGAGACTATTACTAGTGTCGGAGATGATTGCCAACTAGATGGATAATGATGATGGTGTTCATGATTTGATCTGTGTAATCATGAGATATCATGTGTGGCTATGGTGATGCTACCAGTAGAATGGTCTATTTGTGCTCAATATGATTACCGATAATACCTCCCTAGCTAGGAGGGAGTGTTGATGTTACGGTATCTGCAGGAGGTATTAACCTCCACGTGTAACCTTTGACGAGACTAGAATATTCTAGAAAGATAGAGACACCCTAAACGATTGGATACGCACCCTAGAAGACAAGTCGACTCAAAGGGAGAATCTAATATTAAGTTATTATCCTCCAAGAAGAGAAGTCGACCCAGTTAGGTGACTTGAAGCACTATAAATAGAGGGCGCTTGAGCTCACTTGTACTCACTCACTCTCACGACATCATAAGGACTAGTGGTGTGCATGACTGGAGGAGAGATGCAATTTCTACAATGGTGACTTGGTCTTTGGTTTAAGGGTTGGACTTCCTTCTTGGTGTGCTAGCTTTCAAGAGAGGTACACTATCTTGGTTGGCTATCTGTTCTAGTGTTTTCTTCCAGAATTATTCTAGTTGTCAAGGTTAAGGTGCTCAGGGGTGGCCTTGTGCCTATCGTTGGGTGAAAGTATAGTGATATTGTCTATGGTGAAACAAGCACACCTATCATTTTAACACCCTTTTCTACTACACAATCCCTCGTGTGATCCATCATTTTCCGAGGTGTTCTCATGCAATGGGAGCACCAAATTACTGGTAGACTTCCACTAGCAATTTGTAACGTGTGCAATCATAGGGTTCCAATGTCCTAACAATAACCTTCTTTCCAAGCTTCCAATTTCAATTACCATCATCTCATATGTATCACACACATACAATCATCATAATATATCATCACAACATTTTTCAATTATTAGTTTTCAAATCTTTTTTTATATAACAAAAAAAAAAAATCCAAGCTTGAGATTTTTGCTCATAGTTGTTTAGCTCTTGCGGAAACATGCATCAATATCCTTTATGGATTCCCCCATTTTCATATCCAGTACCATTTATCCTGCAATTTTCTCAACTTTCTTATAGGCAAACAAATTGTTAGCATTCATGCACATTATCTTGCCATTGCTCATTTATGATAGCTCATGAAGTGATCTCATAATTGTATCCTACCAAAAATTTTATCATTTCCAACCATTATACATATCAAGTAGAATGAAACTATGATTCATTATATGTGCATTATCAACATACTCACTTTTACATAATGCAATCAAACATTACTAATAAATATGAACCAATGTGCCAATACCCATGGCCACATCTACACAATGCATCCTTGCATTGACTCTGGAATACCATATATACATGTCATGTATTCCACCATTGTGAGTTGGAAGGTCTACATAACACCTCATATTATCATCCAAAATCTTCCCAATTGCATGTTCAATCATTTGGATACCTTCCTCTTCAACCCATACATAACACTAGGAATATAATTCCTTAGCGTTATTCGGTGTCGACAAAGAGGTTGCAATCCAAACATCGGTTATACAAGGAAAGACCATTAAGAAATTGTATGGAACTATAATCCTTCCATATCCAAACACAACATGGCACCCATACATGTATAATTCAATTGGCATCCAACTCCATAGCAAGAGTGTATCTCCTGACTTAACTTGGTTATGATCTCATAACCAACACAACACAAGCAATTTAAATTCCCCATATATGAGAATTAAACAACATCTATATACTCAAGGACCTCGTCCTTTACACCAATTTAAATACTCGATCTTAACTGAGGGAATTCTTACCTCAATCCCCTTCAACGTTTATGCAGTACAAGAAGACAAATGCATACCTACATGGCTTTTATCAATTACTTGATGCTACTTGTCCTGTTGGTACCTTTTAGAAGCTTGTAGGCTCCCTTCACTAATCTTCTTGGTCAACATTTTACCGTCCTTATTTGTCTTCTTATAGGTGGTTGTCATATGTTTCAATAACATCATCAATAGCTTCAACCATGCTATAACATTTTTCATGGATACCCTTGATTAGTCATATTCAATTATCGTGACATCATTATATATATATATATATATATATATATATATATAACAACATACTACTCTCAATCTACAAGCATGCCACAATGATGTCCAAACATTCCACATGCTCAAATGCACATCAATATGCATTAAGCATTCAATCTCATCATGCCTACTTCATGCACACGCATTCTAGATTTATTGTATGCATCATGCGTCACTTCCAACATGCTTTCCAATGCATGATCATTCCATATTTATTTATTTTATTTGTTTATATTTATGTTGCTAATCGTTTTCCTTGAATTCCTATCGATTATGGCTACCCTGTGAATTCTCACACTACTCATTTGTGCACCAATATTCTTTGCTCTAACCCTTTTCTAGCCAAGTCCCTATTGGCCATTATGCATTTCCAATCAATATGTCCTATTGGCTACTGCTTCCACTCAAACAATCATGCCCCAACTTTACCCTGTTAGAACCTTCCAACACATTGTAATTATGTAATTCCTTTCATTCCACCCTCTAACGATGTAATATTTTCCAACCACCTTAACCATCAACATTATGGAATCCATTGCCATTATCTCTAGCTTCCCATTGACTTTCTCAAAATTTGAACACTTTTCTTTACCTCATTAAGTAATTTCCTATGAATCCTTGCTTGTCCACTCAAGGTCGATTTGCTTCCAATGGGATGTTAAGTTTCTCCATTGGCACTTTCAATGAATATCATTTATTATCATGTCTTTGACTTCTTTGTACCTGCACCGTGCTTCTACTGCACACTCTGATAACACAAGTGGCCTTTTTTCTCTAAACACTTCAGCGATAGTCGCCCATTCATAACTAGCAACCGTTATAAGTCCTTCTAGACTAGTCACTGGAGATGATTTACCCATCCTTATGACTCACCCATTATCCCCTTACTTTATGAAATCCTTTAACTTTTTCCCTTCACTACATTCTACTTTCAAGTCTATGGAGTCCTCTTTAACTCCCTGTGCATGAAAATGACTCTTTTTTTCCCCGTTGGCTTCATGTTCATGTGATGATATATGTTGATTTACCTTTGCAATCCACTAAGAATCTACATCAGTTGAATACCAATCTCCTCTGCTCTTCCTAAGTCCTTTATCCAATCCACATTTCCTGCCTTAAGGATCTGTGCTTCCTATGCACACTTTGTATTGACCAACCAACTCTACAAGGTCTTTCCTACTTCCCTATCCAATTGACATTTGGAAATCATAATTTGATGCCACTTTGTCCCAAAGCTTATTATGAAAACTAGGAAAAAATGCACAAAGTTTTTTCTATTTAAGGATACTAGTCATATTCTTTTGAGTTGATTACAATTTTTACTGCTTAAATCACCTTTCTAAGGGAATGAGTGGATTCCCCTCGCTAATATATTTCCAACGACCATTCATTTTCTCAAATTTGATCTCTGAGCAGAAATTTATGCTCCTTTAAAGTTTCTTGGGCATTTTCTTAGGATGACATCATCAGGTCTATGTGGCCTTCGCATGTACCTACTAACATATGCTCCAACTAACGTCACCATCCCATTGGCGTCCACATGGACCTATCCCACACCTTCAGGTTGACGCGTCCTACTCCACACCATCGAACACAGGCCTTTGGGCCTCCAAGCCCACAACACTATCGAAAACAACTTTGCGGGGAATTCCCATCGGATTGCATGACTTTCAATACTCATTGATTTCCCCATAGCCCGCAACACTGTCAGACTCCCCTCATCAACCTTCTCCCATTAGGATGCCAAAATTAACACTTTTTTAAGGCCTTTCCAGAGCTTGCGCCTCGCAAGCCTATCAAGATCGTGTTGTCGGGCCTTTCCCATTGAGCTTCAATTTTGCACGTGCACAAATTCCTTCATGGCCCGTAGTCCACAACACTATCAGACCCTTCGCATTTGGATTTTTTTTCCATTTGGATGGAAAATTAGCGTATTCGCGATCCTTTTGAAACCCAAAGTTTGCAGCACTGTGTGACTTTCACCTTCATGATTTTCTATTCGGACGACCATTTACGTGCTCACGAATTCCTATGCGGTCCACAAGAAACAACACTATTGGGCTTGGCACTTCCCACAACACTTCCAAACCGACCTTCTTGACCTTCGATCTCCATTAGATGGTCAGGATCAAATCTTGACACCCATCGCACTATCAAGATTCATCCTCGACCCCTTTCTACCTTTTCCTTTACCGTTTGCAACTGCATGTCCCACCTATACCCAACTGCCCAATGGTAATCCCTTGATTTGCTTATCCTTGTTGACGTGGCACATTAACATGGTATGTTGACTCAGTAAGCTAACGTGGCACTTTTGATACCGCAAGCTGGGGTGGAATCCAACTCATCATGTTGACATGGCATTCTTTTCTGCTTCTAGTCCTCATGGGACAACATACTCATCCAATGGATCGAACGGTGGAAAATCATGATGACTAATGGTCCAAATCACTGCAGTTTCCAAAAATGCATGAACTTTATCGTCGTTACATGACTCCAATAGATCTAGTGGCTGAGATCTATTCAATCCGACGAACCTTTTCTATTTCGGGCTCAAAGATGCACGACGTTTAACTCAGTCAGACTTCCCGAACTTTGAATCCCAACATGCTTGTGGGCTCCTCTCGTCGGAATGGCATTTTTTGTGCCTCTATATTTCTCCATGATTGATGGATGACCAATATTTACTCTTGACACAATAGACGGTCCACGTCCTCACAGGGTTGCACCATTGGGATCCTCCCATTGGAACGACATTTTGTCACACCTATGGATCCTCCCACAACCAGCATTATGATGGGAGACTAGGATTTTCTTTTAATGTGATGGATGATCCTCGTCCTCGTGGGTTTGCACCTGTGGGCTCTTCCTGTCATAACGATATTTGTTGATCTTCTGGATTTCTCCGCAATCTTCCACTCAGTTATTTTGAGTATCTCACCTCCCGCGAGCAATCTTCTAAGATATATGATAGTTGGGATCTCTCGATCTCTTATATCAAACGATCAAGATCTCCGCTAGCTCTGTCTATTAAAAAACTATGAAAATTTCTTAACAACAACCAAATCTTGGGACCTTTCCACTAAACTTTGCCATGAAGGGGGTATGCTACTCCCCTCTTGTGTGCACTATCTTTGGCCCATACAGCCTAAGTGTTGTAACCATGGCTCTGATACCACTCTGTAACACACCCTAACCCCTAGCCGAGGCATGATACTTCACAAACCTCTGAAACATACCCATACCACTTTTCTGGGCACACCACTATAAAAACTTGTCCTGATACCAAAAGAACAAACAATATTACACAATGCAACATACCTACCTATCATGCATCTATAAAACTTTTAAAGAAACTAGAATAGAAGTAAGAAACAAATCATAACAACACCTAAACATACCAAACTCATAAATCCCATGCACATCAATTAATATATAAACATGAGAATAACACAATGATTAAACATTTATCTTTAATCAATGATGATGCAACCGAATGCAAGGGATGGATGTTCCTCCCTACCATAGACTTGTTGCACTAGATCTCAGTAGGAGATCACCCCCAAGCTGGGGCTATGTATGCACAAAAGAGGGTCCCCTTCATAGTCAAAACACTTTGTAGGGTGACTAGTCTTCCTACAACTATCCCAATCCACCGAACTCTCTTCCCCATGGCCTGCACAACCCAAGGAATGGGATCCCCCTTCACTACTCACAGTCCCTCGAGCCTTTTCTCTTCCATCCAAGGCTCTAGTGTGTTTGGTCGCCCATGAATATCTCTATTGAAGGCTCTAGGGATGTCAACTTCTATGAGAAATTGTAAGGACATAACTTACTTCCCTCAATGAAACTTTCTCTCTCATAGAGAGTTCTCTATGTAGGCTTGGCAACTTGCCTCTTCAGCTCTCACACTCCACGCTCTTACACTGCTCCAACTTGCTTCCTCTGCACAACTATACAAGCTCTTGCTGCTCCAAACTCATGGTCTCTGATACCACACTGTGTAAAGCTCTCCAACATGCTCTATCTCAGACTCTTACTTCTTCTAGAACTCCCTCGATTCATTGAATGTTTCCTTTCTCCATGTGAGTCCCTCTTTTCCTGGCTTGCTTGACTCACACTCCTCCCAAGGAGGATTGTACTCAGATCCCATGTTGAAAATAACTTCCTGAAGTGACTTATCTCACCCATCCTCTTACAAACATTCAATGATTGGCTTTGGAAACACTCCAAAATAAATAGAAAGTTCATAACACAAGGTAACATCTAGACAAGGTGGATTGAGATTAATACCAATGATCTTTCCTTTCTTGGAGCCCTTGGACCCTCCCCCTCTTGTGGATACTTATCCCCCCATTACTTTGTCCATGTCCACCTACAACGATGTCTTGTTTATTATCATTATGATTTACAAGACCTACATATTACATCGCTTGGCCCTTGGTCATATTAATTCGATATGGTTCTTCACCCCATCATACCGGCTCACTAGCCTAATTCGCAATCACACAATTACATTAATAATTTTATGGGGATTAAAACTGGGAGTGTTACATTAAACCTCACTTCTTAACTAAATCATGACACAAATTCACGAGCGAATATTGGAGCCTTTCACTCATGTTTTCTTTCATAATCTCATTTCAACATAGTCTCTTGGCTTAATAATTCTCTTATACGCTGCAACTATACTTCTTGAGAATGATAGAAATCAATTTCCCAAATTTGCATAACTAAATCTATGAATGGTGATGCATGAAATTTGTAAATTTGATTTCTATCATTCTCAAGAAGTAGAAAGCTCTCAAATCAATGAGCTTGGCTTTCAAGATTGCGAGACTGGTATCGAGGATGATGATGAAGCACTGGAACACATAATGGTGGTGCATGAAATTTGTTGAAGTAATATTTTGATGATGTCAATTTACTCTTCAATGGATTATCGTATGGTTTAATGGGATAATAATTAAATTTGACAATATCAAAACTATATATTATTTTTATTTTACAAACAATTTTAAATAACTTGATTGATCACCATGAAGATGAATTAGGCAGCATGACAAAAAAAACGTAACAATCAACTGTTGTTAATCACAGAGAAATACAGAAGATTGTATGGAAACACATAAATTAGCACCACCACAGCAACAAAAATCTCCTTTCAGGTGGCTACGCAGTCAATGCATGCAGACTGGTTGCTACTGGAAAGTAAAGTTTAATATTTTAAAAATAACATTTAAATATTAAAAAGCATAAATTGGATTATTAATTATATCTTTTTATAAAAGATTTTGGTTCAGTATATTAAGTAAATATGTACTAAATTAAAGTTATAAATTATCATATTTATTTTCATTTTAAATTTAATTAATATAATTATAAAAATCATTACATTTATATCTTAAGTTTAATAAAAATAATTATAAATTTGTTATCTATAAATAAAATTGCAAAATAACTATATTTAAACTTTTGATTGTAAGATTGAATGGTTCACACCTTTACAAAAACCATTTTATATACACATTGAACTTAAATTTTGAGGACTTTATCGGACTTCATCCAACTTTACTATGCCCCAAACACTATAAAAGTGGAGTAAGGGCTTTATTGATTTATTCATGATAGACAACATATCAAAAAATGTAAGCATTATAATCTTAATATGACCCAAATGTATATGATCATAAATGTAGGTTTTCTAAGAAATTTTTATCGCCATAACTTTGTGGGCTAACTCCAAAGGATATAATTCATTGGGCATGTGTAAGTTTTGTCCTTGTTTACTACAAGGAATACTCATTATAACCATAATATGATCTAAATTCATATGATTATAAATGTAGATTTTTCTAGAAATTTATATGAGCATAAGTTTGTGGTTTAACTAGTCAATTGGGTTTAGCTAGGGGGTTTAGTTAGGGTGGTTGGGAGGAATTATTGTTATCCTCCCCACCTATGTTCAATTCCCACAAGTAACATGTTGAACTCTTAACAAGTATATTTTTGTAATGGCTTTGATCCCTATTGTTGATTGGTTGGTCTTGTTCCCTGAACCTTGAAAATCTAACTCCAAAGTGGAAATAAAAAGAGTGAACAATGTTCATGGGCCTCTTCAAGGATGGAAACCTCTAATGAAAAAAGCTCCAAATACAATAGCAACACTCTACAAAACATGTCATAGCATTCTAGCTCAATGAATAGCTTATGGGTAGAAAAACCTTAACTACTTGTGGTCTCGTCACAAATGCGTACAAACCACCTAGTGGGCCTTGTTTAATAAAGAGACAATTTTTCACATTAAGTAACTACCTACTAACTATCTAATGAGATTTATTCAAAGAAGATGGCCTTGCACATTAATTGAATAACTACTAAGTACCCAAAGTAGAGAGGTTAGGGTAGGATCCTAACAAACCCTTCAAAAGAAACATTACCCTCAAGGCTAGAGGTGTGGAAACTACTATAAAATTGATCATTGTTATGAAGTGGCATCCTATAGATGCATCTATTTACACTCGATCAAAACTTATCAAACGTTACGTTGGAGTAATCAACACCCTATAATGGTAAATATTGCATCTGACTAGAGTCAAACCGACCCTTCTTCATCCAGTTCTGGAAGGTTATATTGAACTTGGAAATTTGACCCCACTACCTTTTTTAAGCAAGACACATGAAATACTAGATGGATCTCGAGTGGGAAAGAAGATCTAATTTCTCGATAACTAATCCAATGCACTAGAATATTTTGATAGGTTCCATGGATTTTTGGCAGTTGAGAGTAGGTTAGGTGGGTTGGTGACAGGGTGGAATAGTATCATAGATTCCTTATCTACTTCCTTCTTGATGTTTGACAACATAGGTATTCCAACAAAGGACGAACACCTACAGTAACCACTCACACAACCAGATCAAAGATCAACACACTGATGTTTTCACGTAGTAAAACCCCTACGGGGAAACATCCACGACCCTATCCAATGTGGCCACTTGGAGAAATTTATTAATGCAAAAGAAAAATATTACAGAGAGATTTACATGAGAGTTTCTCATAATCGATCGTTGGCAAATGACCTTCCATGCTCTTTAAATGGAGATCATGGACCAATCGGGTATTAAGCCATGAATCATTCTAGCCATTAAGATCAAGCAGAATAAGAACCATCATATCACTCTATGTCGGGAACATATCATGATCATTGGATTCCTAACAACAAATGCATACTAATGCATACTAAAGAAACACACTTTTACCTAATGACACATTAGACCAAGTTGATCTTAACTAACTCCTAGGTGTCTAAATATCCTAAAATCCCCCCATAAGAACAAATTGGGATAGGATTGAAGGATTTACAAAGATGACACAATAGGAGAAGGAAGGAGGCATTAGAGCCTATCCCCCTTTAATGAAAACTTCTTGAACTCCTTAGATCGAAGTTAGGAAAACTTCACTTCTGTAAGACTTTCTGAAAATGTTTGCAACTTGATCTTATGTAGGGAAGAAGAGAACTTCAATAAATCGATCATGAATTATCTTTCTGATGAAGTGCATGTGTATCTTGATGTGTTTTTTGCATTGATGTTGAATTGGTTCTTTGGAAAGCTTGATGACACTCTGATTGTTGCAACAAAGGTTGGTCAGATGTTGTTGTTGGAATCCAAACTCAGAAAGGATCTGTGAAGCCACAAATATTCCTAACTTGCATCAATCGTTGCTAAGTACTATGCTTCTGTTGAAGAAAGATCAATAGCTTTTTGTTTCTTACAGGCCCAAGTGACAGGTCTTGAACCAAGGCTAAAAACATAACCTACAGTAGAATTTTGATCACCAGGGTCGTCGTCCCAATCTGAATCAGTGAAACCAACCAATAAAGGAGTCTTCCCTGAATTGTTATGTATCTCGAACTGAATTCTACCCCAGACATATCGAAGTATTCTTTCAACTACTCTCCAATGTATTTCATGGGGTGTTTGCATATATTGGGAAACAAGAACAACATCAAATGAAAGATCAGGACGAGTATGAGTCAAGTATAAGAGGCTACCAACTAACCAACGGTAGAAAGTGGCATCAACTTTAGAAGAAGTAAAGGTGACAACAAGCTTGAATCCAAACTGGAAGGGAGAAGGGGTTGGTTTACAATATTCCATGTGAAAGCAATGAAGAAGGTCACAAACATACTTAGAATGGGAAATAAAATTTCCTTCCTTTATTTGCAAAACTTGGAGGCCGAGGAAATAGTGCAAAAATCCTAAGGTTGGTTTTCACATGGTTTAAAAGTTTTGAGTCACTACCAGAAAGGATAAGGTCATCAACATAAAGGATAAGGATTATGAGATGGCTTCCTAATTTCTTGGTATAGACATTTGGATCAGAATGGCATCTAGAAAAGTTGGTGTCAAGAAGAAAGATGTCAATTTTGGCATACCAAGCTTGAGGAGCTTTCTTAAGACCATAAAGAGATTTCTTAAGGAGACAAACAAGTCTAGAGTCATTCTGGACATAGCGAGGAGGTTGTTCATGTAGATTTTTTCTTGCAAATACCCATGCAAGAAGGTGGATTTAACATCCATCTGATGGACCTCCCATGTATGTGAGGTAGCAAGGGAAAGTATAAGGCGAATGGAATTCATTTTGGCTACATGGGAAAATGTTTCATTATAGTCAATTCCTTCAATTTGGTAAAATCCTTTGGCAATGAAACGAGTCGTGTGTCTTTCAACACTTCCATCTAATGCATACTTAGTTTTGTAGACCCATTTACATTTGAAAAGTTTTCTTCCTTTTGGAATATAATGCTGACCTACCAGGTTCAATTTAACTTGAATAGAGTTCTCAAATAACTTTGTTGAAAACTTAGAACTCAAGCTACCCTGATCTCTTAATTTGGCCTCAGATTCTTCGTTGACAGAGTCTCGTACCACTATGTTCATGCACCATTGAAACAAGTAATTGTAAACGCCTTCTTCTCTCTTTGGCTCTAATCCTTTACTCCCACGTGGGAAAGCTCTCATCCTTGGGACAAAGACATCGTCATTAGAGTTCCCTTGCTAGGGAGTAATTACAGTTCTCAACTATCCTGACTCGACGGCATACGTATCATCGTCAATGTTTTATCAAGGAGCAAATAAAATTGCGTTCAATTGTCCCGACGATATGGGTCCACTCCCATCATTCTAATCCATTGATCTAGACTGAATATTTAATCATCGCCATTGATCAGATTTAACCTCGCAAATATTCCTTTCAACATCCACCATTGATATTTCGTTTTTCTTGAATACTCACTATGGATTCGTGAAACTTACTTTATTTATTTTTCATCGGCCTCACTCATCGTCGGCATAGTTACCAAAATGGCATCGTCAATGATTAACTGTCATTGGTGATCAAATATCGTTGGTGATCCTAGAACTATTGTTGGTTCTTCATCTCCTTCACGTTTATCATTGCCAATGATCAAGATGATAGATATCGTCATTGGCAATTTCTAAGTGGTGTTTTGGTCCCAATACGAAAAGCCCCTGTGATATAATTGTGGTCGTTTCATATGGAATAGGTTCTTCCCAATCAAATCTACGTCGTATGTTAGATTTATACTGGAGCATGGATTCTACATGTGCCCAATTCAACTAGATCGATCCTGAATTAAAAAGGGTTAATTATTCACCTCTGTGACCTTGATATAATTTAGAATCTGTAGCAAGGATTCGCATGCGATGACCTACAAACACAATGCTTCGTCACTCTTCCCAAAAAAATTATACGCATATTTTAAAACTTAAATATGCAAGAAAACATGATTCCACAAACATTGATTTTCATTAAAACATATAGAGGAATAAGATTACAACAGGAAGGCTCAATTCATTCTTGGTCTCTCAGAACTCTACAAACCGAACACTCTCCATTTCTCCCAACTTGCTCCCTCTACTCATTACAAAAAATTACAATAAAAACCCACTCAAACTCTCGGATAGCTCACAAACCAACTAATCTCGATCAATCTAAACAAATTCAACATTGGAAAGTTTGTTCCCAATAATTAACAATAGATTTAACACCTATCAAAACAACACGATAATAATATATCTCTAGACATATCCTATTTAAACATTACAAATAAAATGAAAAATTAGGGAACCAACTCCCTTGGTAAATGTTTGTGAACCCTAGGTCAATCTCAGAATAAATTGGTTGATGCTCCTGCATCATATTCTCGGAGAAGAAAATATTCATGGACTCTTGTCCATGAGGTCTTCAACTTGATTGCCATTTTTGGGGATCTTTGCAGCACTCATCCAAGTTTCTTCTTCTGTTGGAAGATCTTTCCATTTCACCAAGTACTCATAGTAATCTTGTTTCCTTGTCCTCTTGACAATTTTCTGATCAAGAATGTTCTCCATCTGCAATTGTTTTGTTGTAGGTAACTGTTTCATCCATTGAATTGGCTTAACCTTCCCTTGTTCATCCTCATTCTCTGCTTCAAGTCCTCTATAAGGATATAAATCTGCAACATTGAATATTGGTGAAATTCCAATACCAGGTGGTAAGTCAATCTCATAGGCATTAACTAAAAATATTCTCAAAATTCTGAAGGGTCCTATCTTCTTCAAATTCAATTTGTTATATTCATTACTTTGGAATCTCTCTCTCCTCAAATGTGCAAAAACTTGATCTCCAACTTCAAAATTAACTTTTGTCTATTCATATTTTCTCTTTTCTTGTACCTCTAATTGTTTTCCCGTAGTTGTCCTTTGACTTGTTCATGCAACATTTGCATTGTTGTAGCAAAATCCTTTGCATCAACACTCCTCATCTCTGCCTTTCCGAGATCTCTAAGTTCAAAAATGCCTCTTGGGTGCATACCATACACTATTAGAAATGGAATTTTTCATGTACTTATGTTAGGTGAGTCATTATAAGCAAACTCATCTTGTGTAAGAACCTGATCCCACTGACTTCTATGCTCACTTACCAAACCCCTCATTAAGTTTCTCAAGCTTCTATTTACTACTTTTGTCTGCCCATCAGTTTTTGGGTGATAGATTGAACTGAAAGAAAGGCTTGTTCCAAGACTTTTCCACAATGTCCTCCAAAAATGCCCAACAAATTTAGTGTCCCTATCTGAAACTATACTTTTGGGTAATCCATGCAATATAACAATTTCTTTGAAAAATAGATTAGTAATATGGGTTACATCATCGGTCTTATAACAGGGTACAAAATGTGCCATTTTCGAGAATCTATCAACAATTACAAAAATTGAATCAATCCCCCTTTGAGTTTTTGGTAAACCCAAAACAAAATCCATGCTTATGACATCCCATGGCCTACTTGGTATGGGAAATGGCTGATGAAAACCTATGTTCTATTTTTTTCCCTTGGAATACTGACAAAATCTACATCTTCCTACAATTTTCTTAACATCAGATCTTATACCTAGCCAATAATAATAATAATAAATCAACTAAGCATAAGTTTTATCATGTCCAAAGTGACCAACCAATCCTCCACTATGCTTCTCTTTCAACAAGTTATCCATCATTGACCATTTTGGAATGCACAATTGACTTCCTTTGAACAACAATACCTCCTGGATCATATACTCTAGCCAAGGAATTATATCCCTGATCATCGTATTCTCACATGCTTCATAGGCTTCTTTAAAATTTGGGTCTTCTTTGTACATTTCTTTGCAACATTTGAATCCCAAAGTAGTCACTTGGAATTCCTGCAAAACAAAACACCTCCTACTCAAAGAATCTGCAACTTTGTTAGCACTCACATTGATATGTTTAAGAGAAAGTGTAAATTTTTGCATAAACTCTACCCATTTTACATGCCTTTGATTCAACTGCTCATGCTGAGTTATAAACTGCAAAGCATGATTGCCAGTATACAAATAAATTCTTCAAGCATTAAATAATGCCTCCATTTCTTCAAGTCCTATATTACTGTATATAATTCTTTATCATAGGTGAAGTATTTATGCTTGGCATCATTCAACTTCTTACTGAAATAAGCAATATGCTTATTATCTTGACTTAGAACAACACTAATGGCCATTCCACTTGCATCACACTTGACTTGGAAAATTTTATGGAAATCTAGAAGAACTAGAATAGGTTGTTCATTGATATTTTATTTCAATTGATATTTTCTTTCAACAATCTCAACCCCCTTTCAACTTTTGTTGTCCAATTGAATTGTTGTTGTTCCTTCTTAATGGTTTCAACTATTGGAGCACATATTCTATTGAAATTTATAATAAATTTCCTATATAAACTTGTTAATCCATTAAAACTTCTTACCTCATAAATATTCCTTGGAGAAGGCCACTCCGTGATTACTTTCACCTTCTCTGGGTCCATCCTCAATCCATCTTAAGAGATTACAAAGCCTAAATAAACTAACTCTATTTTCATGAAGGAATATTTCTTCAAATTTATCAAAAGTTTCTCCTGCTGCAACTTTCTCAATACCAACGTCAGAAACCTTAAGTGTTCTTCATTTGTCTTGTTGTAGACAAGAATATAATCTAGATATGCAATAAAAAAAATTCTAATAAAATCCTTGAGGACTTCATTCATGAGTCTCATGAATGTACTAGGTGCATTTGTCAAGCCAAAAGTCATGACAAGCCATTCATACAAACCATCATTGGTCTTAAAGGTTTTCTTCCACTCATATCCCTCTCTCATCTTAATATGATGATATCCACTCTTTAAGTCAATATTTAAAAAATAATTTGCACCACTTAAGGAATACATCAAATCATCCATACGAGGTAAAGGAAATATTTACATGACTTTAATCTTGTTAATTTCTTGTGAGTCTGTACACATTCTCCAGCTTCCATCTTTCTTTGGACTCAAAATAGTTGGTACCACACAAGGGCTTAAAATTTCTTTAACCAATCCTTTATCCAACAGTTGGTACCGCACAAGGGCTTAAACTTTCTTTAACCAATCTTGTGAATTTCTCTGGAGTATGTACACATTCTCCAGCTTCCATCTTTCTTTGGACTCAAAACAGTTGGTATCGCACAAGGGATTAAAATTTCTTTAACCAATCCTTTAACAAAGGGGTTAGGGTAGGATCCTAACACACCCTTCAAAAGAAACATTATCCTCAAGGCTAGATGTGTGGAAACTGGTATAATTTTTTTTATTGTTTTAAAGTGGTGTCCTATCGTTGCATCTATTTCCACTCAATCAAAACTTCTCAAAAATTATGTTAGAGTAATCAACACCCTATAATGGTCAATATTGCATCTGACTAGAGCCAAATTGACCCTTATTCATCTAGTTCTAGAAGGTTATATGGAACTTGGCAATTTGACCCCACTACCTTTTTCAAACAAGACACATGAAATACTAGATGGATATTGAGTGTGCAAGAAGATATAATTTTTCAGTAATCAGTCCAATGCACTGGAAGATTTTGATAAGGTCCATATATTTTTGGCAGTTGAGAGTAGCTTATGTGGGTTGGTGACATGGTGGAATAGTAGCATAGATGCATTATCTACTTCCTTCTTAAATGCATGTATTATGTTAGAATGTAAATCTAAAGGCTTGGAAAATATTTATAAGATCGTTAATGTGTGGTGTCCATATGGGAAAATAAAATTGTTATGGGAATCATTTCATAGTATTGACAATGTAAAATGATATAATGTGATTGTAGGGGTACACCTCAACCTAACTATGAAGGTAGAAGAATTATTGGGTGAATATGCTAGATAAGATTCCCTAGCAGAATTCTTTGTTCTTCTATTTGAGTAATTGAAATTGATTGATGTGGAGCCAATACATTTGGTCCCTACCTAGAGGAATTATATAAATGGAAGGGATATGATCTCTAAGAGCTTGGATAGGTTCTTAGTAGCTAAAACAATTGTTGACAATTCAAAGAGAATGAAGTTTTGGGTGGGTAATGGTGAATCCTTAGATCATCTTCCAATCCTTCTTTAACTAAAAGTGATTCCAAAAAATCTTTTGCTCCATTTAAATTTAATTATGCATGTTTAGAGGAGTCCAAATTTAAAGAAATGGTCTCCCAAAAATGGAAAAAATTTGATCCTAACTCAGGGTAAACAAGAATGTTTCAATTTGTTGACAATTCAAGTAATATCAAAAGAGTGGTAGTTGATTGGGCTAAGGAAAAAGCTAAAGAAAGGTAAAAATCCTCAGTGGGAGTGGAAGAATAAATAAGCAAGATGTTCAATCTCGATGATAGAGGAATATTTTCAAAGGATGAATCCCAAAGGCCCAAAAGGTTGGAGATTTCCAAAAAGAATTTACTAGAAAAAAGAAGAGATAGAATGGCGATTAAAAAGCAAGGTGATATGGCTAGTTGAGGGTGATAATAACACTAAATTATTTTAGAATTACACCAAGTACAAGATAAATATGAATACAATTTGTGAAATTAAGAAGCATGATGGATCTACAACAAGCTCATTTAATGATAATGCAGGAGAATATTGCTAAATTTCTCAAGTTAGTTTCTATTTTTTGTTGGTTGATAGATGAGCGACAAAAAAAGGACTTAGTGGGCTGAATTTTCCAAAGAATAATTAAAATTAGTTTTGTACTCATTCAAAAGGCCAAAAGTCCTAGTTTGGACAATTAGGCAGTGCAATTTTACATGGTGTTCCATGACATGTTGGAGGAGTATCCACCAAGATTTATAGAGGAATCTAGGACTTCAAGAAAAGTTCAAGGGGATCTAAATGAAACATTTATAGCTCTCAGAAAAAAGAAGAATGACCCAAAATCTTTTGATTGTTATAGACCATTTTCTTTATGTAACTCAGTGTATAAGACTATTAAAAAGTTTTTGGCAAACAAGTTGAAGAAGGTATTATGAATATTCATTTCCAAGGAACAATTTAGTTTCCTCTTTGATAGGAAAACTCATGATGTTGTAGGTTTATCCCAGGAACATGTGCATTCGATAAAAGATAATAAAACACCCATGGTATTTTGGAAAATAGATTTAGCAAAAGCTTATAATAAAGTTTGTTGGATGTATTTAAGGTTGTTGTTGATTCATATTGGGATGAATGTGCATATGGAAAATTGGATTATGGTATGCTTATCCTTATCATATTTTATTGTCCTTATTAACATTTCTCCCTCAATTTTTTTGTATGCATCCAAAGGACTTGGGAAAGGGTGTCCCATGTCCCATTTTTAATTTATTTTGCTGGCAGAAGGGTTGAGCAAACTAATATCAAAAGAAAAGAGGGAGTGATCTATAAAAGGTATGAAAGGGGGATGCTTCATCAACCTAAGTCATCTCTTATTTGCAGATGATGTAATGATATTTGTTTCATACATGGTCAATGAAGTCCACAATTTCAAATTTATTTTGGACCTTTATTTAAATTCACTGGGAAGGAAGTTAGTGTCCACAAATCCTTCATTATTTTTAATGACTTGGAGGGTGGAGTGAAAAGGAAAATTTCTCAAATAATGCCTTACTCCTATGTTCCTTTGGATAAATGGGTTAAATACTTGGGATTTCATCTAAATCCTAATGAATACAAGTACATAGATTGGATGTGGTTGTACAAGAAAATTAAGGACATAATTACAAATTGGTGCTACATGTGGTAATTTCAAGGTCGAAGCCTGGTGTTGGTAAAATTAGTCTTAAAAAGTATTCTTGTCTATTGCATGTCTTAGCACATATTCCAAAAAATATGTTGGAGAAGATCAAAATAAAATTCTTTATCTTGTTTTGGACATGGAAGAGGGAAAATGAGGGGATCCCTTTAATTAAGTGGAAAATAATTGCTAGAAAGAAGGAGGATGGGGGTTTGGCACTCAAAATAATTTGCATCTTTGGGGAAGTTTTAGATACTAAGATCCTTTGGAGGTTGTTCCATAATGATGGCTTGTGGAGAAGAGTAACAGAGGTCAAATATTTTTATTCAAAATTTATTGAGGACTAGACTAGAAGAGAAAGAAAGTCATTCAATGGTGCTTCGATGGTGTGGAAAGCATTGGTAAGAGCCTTTCCTTTGATTGGAAAATGGCTAGCATGGAAAGTGGGTAGAGGGAATAGGGAAGTGACCAAGTATTGATACCTTGGGAAGAGGGAAAGTGGGCAATGCCCAAGTATTGATACCCTTCGACATGAACTTCTAGACCAATATGTACTATGTCATGTGTCCCTTTCCTAGAGTTATGCACTGGTTAAATAGGGCATGGGCCCTTAACCTCCATCCACAACCTTAGGCAGGAATTAAATGTGATTTGTTGGGCTCATTCATAATAAGAGGTACCCATCACGTAATGGTGAGGGATTTAACATAATATATGGTGGGTCGCAGGGTCGAACCCTACCAACCACGCCATATATTATGACATTGGTTGAAACTATATGTTAAACTTTTTTAATCGCACGTGTGAATATATGTGGGTTGTTTGGAATATACAAAATTATATGACGTGGTTTGCAATGAAATATACATATGTTAAGGTTGGGGGGTTCCACCCCCTCATCCTTTTAAACCACGATTAACACAATTTAAAACCTTAAATAATACTCATGACATACATTAGTAAGACCTAATGTGATGGTGTAATGGAAATGAATGTTTGTATAAGGTTATAGGAGGTCACGGGTTTGACCACCGTCGACCCTTATACTTTTTGATAAGAATTAACCATAAAAGGTCAATGAGAGACTTTCATGTGCTAGTCTCTTATTGGTCTACCTATGACACGTGTCAGTTGCCAATCGGTGCCAAGTCATCTATACATTTTCCATATCACCTACCCAGTTAGTTGCATGGTATGCCACATGGTGCCTTGTGGCGCTGCCACATCATCATCGTACAAGATGTACATTCGTTCCACTTGTCACCCTTTCAGTGGTGACACGTGTCACCTTTAATTTGACCTTTTTCCCGGTTTAACCTGCACTTTGACCAGCTATAAATTTTGCATACAAACTTCATTTGAGGCAATTTTTGTGTTGTTGGAAAGATATTATCGATCTCTATGAAATGAATTCTTTTTATGGAACATTTGAGATTATCAAATTTTGAGCATTTCTAGATCCTCTTGGACCTTTATGAGCGTTCTGGATCTTCCTTGACCTCTGTGAGCATTCTGGATTCTCCTGGATCATTCCTCCCCATTGGAATCCTTTTGGACCACCAAAATTTTTGATTAATTAGAAACTAAGTGAGGGTAAATCTCCCTCGCTTTCCCGATCTTGATCCACTTTACTTTGCTTGGTTTTACGCATTTAAGACCAACTCGAAGATATTCTACATCACCTTGTTATGAAGTCTCGATTCTTCTGTCGAGAATAATATCTTCCTGTAGCTCATCTAAATAATCTGGAGAAAAATCATCAACTATTAGAACCTAAATACTTTCATCTTCGTCCATAATCATAGGAGGCTCATAAAGTTTCAAATTCTCAACATTTACCACTGAATACATTTGCATATAGGATGGTACATCTAAACAAAAAGCATTAGTACCAATATTTTCCAAGATCTTGAATGGACCATATATGATTGGTCTGAGATTTTTACCTTCACCCTTAATTATATATTTATTGATATGTAACCATACTTGATCACCGATTTGAAACAGATGATCAACCCGATGTTTATCATGCCTAGCCTTGTATTTGGCTTGGCTCTTTGCCAATTGTTCCTGTACTACTTGATGTACATGTTGGATCCTCTGAGTGAACCTTTCATATTTATCCGTATCATCATGTCCATTTTCTTCACTTTCTTCTCCAAAAGAAAAATACATAGGGGATTTAGGAAAGTACCCCAAACACACTCCAAAAGGAGTTCTCTGAGTAGAAGAATGCATGGAATGATTATAAGCATGTTGTACATAAGGAAACTGTTCATCCCACAACTTAGGATGCTTTTTGCGGTGTCCTTGAAGTAGATGTACCACTATTATGTTTACCACCTCTATCTATCCATCTATCTACAGATGAAAAGTTGTCCTCTTATTTAACTTAGTATCCATCATCTCCCATAACTGAGACCAAAACTTCCCCAAAAAGAGAGAGTATCGATCTGATATAATAGATGTAGGGATCCAAAAATGAACCCAAAAATTAGCAAAGAACATTTGTGTTGTATGTTCAGATGTGACATATTTCTTACATGGAATTAAAATACACATCTTACTGAATCTATCGACAACAACATATAAGTAATCATGACCTTTCCTAGACATTGACAAACTCCCTACAAAATCCATGGAAATACTTTCCCATGGCTGAGAAGATACTGGAAGTGGTGTATATAATCCTAACTTTATATTGCTAGGTTTTCTTGTGGCACACATAACACACCCTTTAACATACTTGGAAACTATCTCATTCATCTGAGTCCAATAACAACATCTTTGTAATTGTGTTATTGCCTTACCAACCCCAAAATGACCAGAAATGATAGATGTATGAGCTTCTCTAATTACATTTACTCTTTCATCTTTGGGTATACAAAGTTTTCCAAGATGATACAAAAAAAATTCATACACATGATAATATAAATACTAATTTACATGAATCAAATCCCTATATACATCTTTAAAATCACCATTCCTTATATATTGTTCAACATAACTTTCATGATATAAGGGATTATACCTTAGTATTGTAGATGCATTGATCACTAGTCTTGACAACATATATACAACCTTGTTATGAATACCTTTCTTATACTTGATTACCAAATGAAACTATTGTAAGAAACCCATCCACCTGAAATTTCGTGATTGTTGTAACTTGGTATGTGATTGCAAATACTATAATGGTTGAAGATCTGTATGAATTATTGTCTCCTTTCCCATTAAATAATGCTTCCATTTTTTCACACTTTGTACCAATGCACACAACTCATTTTCATAGGTTGGATAGTTAATTACTACTTGAGTAAAAGTTTCATAATGATAAAATATAGGTTTACTTTGTTGCATCAAGACTGTTCCCATGGCATATCCTCTTGCATCGTTTTGAATCTCAAATGGTTGTTGTAGATCTGGGAGAGCCAAAACTAGTGAGATGCTTGTCTTTTCCTTCAATTTCTCAAAGGCTTTCTATTGATTGCCTCCCCATTGAAAGACTTGTTTTACACTTGTTAATACATGCAGAGGAGTTGCTATGAAAGATAAATTAGCAATGAATCTCCTCTAGTATTGTAGAATCTTCTGACTTCTATGGCAATGGTTGGCTTGGGACATTTCACAATAAATTCTACTTTTGTGGGATCTATCTTTAGCTGACCATTCCCTACAATGTAACCCAAATATACCAGAGAATTTTTTCCAAATTCACATTTAGACAACTTGATATACAACATCTCCTTCTTCAAGAGTTCAAAGACTACCTTTACATGCATTATATTATCTTTCGATATTCGACTAAAGATCAAAATATCATCTAAGTAGACAATGACAAAGTCATCTGTGTAAGGACTGAACACATCATTCATTACCCTCATAAATGTCACAGGTGCATTACATAAGCCAAATGACATAACTAACCATTCAAACAAACCCTGCTTTGTCTTGAAAGTAGTTTTCCATATATCACTTTCTGCAATTCGTATCTAATGGTAACCACTTCTCAATTCTAGCTTAGTGAAATAAACACCATTCTTTAATTGATCCAATAAATCATCATTTCTAGGAAGATGATATATGTTCTTTACCATAATCTTGTTCAATGCTTGAAAGTCAATACACATCCTCCATGTACCATCTTTATTTGGAACTAATACAATAGGAGATCCACACGAAGAGGAACTTGGCCTTATGATTCCTTTATCGAGCAACTCCTAAACTTTATTTTTTATCTCTGCATTCTCTAACACTAATGATCTATACATACCAATGTTAGGAAGATGACCATCATGTTGAAAATAGATTTCTTGTTCAACCTCCCTGTTAGGGGGCAACCCTGTAGGTTCCTGAAATAACTCATCATTAGTTAGATATGATTTTGACCAACTCCTATTTATGATCTCAATCACAACCTAATAAAGCATAGGATATATCTTCTTCTTTTTGTTTCACTATCATGAGAACAAAAGATTTACTTTCATTCACAAGTTTCTTCATTTGTCCTCTGCTCACTAAAGAAACATTAATTTTAATACGATGAGCTCTGACAATAAATTCAATCTGATCTTTGAAAAGGTGATATTTATTCTCTTCACAATAAAATATAGCTTTCCTATCAAATAGATATGGACTAACCAAGACAATGTCGCAAATGTTAAGAGGCACAATATCTAACTCAACCCCATCAAAGAACTTGGATGTAATTGCAAATCCAATCTTACACTGCTTCGTTACCTGCAACTTAGCATCTTCACACACCCAACCTAATGGATATGGTTTTTTATGAGGTGTCGTCTTCAACCCTAGATTCTTGACAATTGCTTCAGATATTAAGTTAACTTGAGATCCACTGTCAAAAAAAGTGTCTATCTTTGTATTCTTTACTATAACCCTGACATGAAAAAGCTCGCTTC
Organism: Picea engelmannii; assembly: GCA_009831015.1. Classification (NCBI taxonomy): domain Eukaryota; kingdom Viridiplantae; phylum Streptophyta; class Pinopsida; order Pinales; family Pinaceae; genus Picea; species Picea engelmannii. Next base: position 337,544 of record ML798234.1, on the reverse strand, counting down.
CTTTCTTTTGATCAATAAAACTTTCTGTTTTTGCACATTGAACTGAATAATTAGTTGTAGATATACATTTTCTTCCTATTTCCATGATCTTAGATTCATTTGTTGAATATAATCCCAGATCTTATCGAGCTGATACAACAATATTATGATTCTCTTTATCCTGGAACTTCTTTGGTCGTAATTCTAGATGCAACTTCCAACACTGTGCTTCCTCATGCCCCTTTCTCTTACAGTGGGAACATGTAGGTTTTTCTTCAGCTTTCTTTACAATAGTTGACTTCTTACTCTTCCATTTTCCTTTTGGTTTATTTTCGAACTTGTGTGGCTTCTTATCTTCAATCACATGCTTCCCCTTACTATCATCCAAATGAGTAGCTTGTACTGACACTTCATCAATGTTAGTTGGGTTAAACATCAAAATATCGTGTCAAAAATATGAGTGCATGCCACCAATATACTTTAGAAGAGTTTCACGAGCATATATTGGAATTCCTAAAGATAATGTTTTCTTCTTAAATTCCTGTGTATATACTTGGATATTTTTCCCTTTTCCTTGTCGGAGATGTTGCCATTCCATAATTGCAGTTTGCACATAAGCTAATGGATAAAATTGTTTTCTAATTGCAGCAATAAATTCATCCCAAGAAGAAATTATTGTACCATGTTGAACGATATCAACTTGTTTCTTACTCTCCCACCATATCAAGGTTGTATTTCCCAGACGAAGAGTATCTTATTGTATCTTTGTAGTGGCGTCCACGATATTTTATACCCTACAATATATCTCTATCTTCTTGATCCAATTGTCCAACTTTTCTGCATTCAACTCTCCAAACAAAGTTACCAACTTAATGAGAACTGTGAACTCAAAACGAGAACTCTATCCCTTAAAACCCATATGTTTGCTTTAAAAACATGAAAATCAACCGACAAATAAAAAAGTGGTGCTACTGGTAGCACCACTTTTTGTAACCGAGTCAAAATTACAAATGTTTTCAAGCATGGGCTTAAAGGATCAAATGGTTGCTCGGAAAAACTTTAAAATCAACCTCCAAATCAAAAAGTGGTGCTACCGATAGCACCACTTTTTCTAACCGAGTCAAAATTACAACTTTTTTCAAGCATGACCTTAAAACATAAAATAGTTGCTTAGAAAAACCTTAAAATCAACACCTAAATAAAAATGTGACGCTACCTAAAGCAAAATGTTTTGTCTAAACATTAAAATTGCAGTTAATTACGACCCAATTGAAACTGTGGCCTTGACAACAAATCCCTACGCAAATTAAAAACCCAAAATTGGATCATAAATGGTCACTTGAAAATTTATTTACTAACTTTTTTTTTCTTAAATTTACATTAAAAAATAAATAAAGAGCAAGGAGAAAATCTTCACAATTTTTTTTTAAAAA
>ML798234.1:293747-326754 GCA_009831015.1 Picea engelmannii | reverse complement strand
CCCCCCCCCCATAGTTAAATATGATGAAGATAATCACTTGGAATATTAGAGGTCTTAATGGAAGATCCAAACAAAGGATTCTTTGAAACTGTGTTAAATCGGAAAACCTTGATATCTTACTACTTCATGAACCAAAAAGTGCAGGTAGTATCGCAGAAGAAACCCTCAGAAGGTTTTGGAGGCACTACAATTTCACCTATACTGACTTCAAAGGGGCAACTAGGGGATTAGTCATTCTCTGGAATCCAGCCACCATTATCCTAGAACCCGCCTTTTCAACAGTGGGAACGCTTACGGCTAATTATAGAGTCATACATTCAAGTAATGCAGGAGTCATAAAGAATGCCTATGGTCCTCAAGTCAACCAGGAAAAATATCACTTCAGTAACAGTCTGGCCTACATCAAAACTCTTCGAGGACAAGATTGGTAGATACTGGGAGGAGAATTCAACATCATCCAAACCCTAGAGGAAAAAAATGGCGGCACAAAACGCTTGGAATAGGACAACAACAAGTTTTTCCACCTCATAAACAACCTTAACCTAATAGATGTAGAGACTAAGAATGGCCCCTACACTTGGACCAATAAGCAAACAAGGACTGAACACATTGCAAGTAACCTAGATCGATTTCTAATTTCAGAGACTATAATGCTTGAATGTCCAATTATTGAAGCAGACAGCCTACCCAAGGCCGGCTCAGACCATTGGCCAGTCCAACTCTAGGTGGAGACAGTGGCAACACCAAAGTTCAAACCCTTTCTCTTTTAGAAATTTTGGCTAACCCACCCAGACTTCTTGAAACTTTCACGAACCTGGTGGGCCAATGCAGAAATTGAACATGGAACGTGGATGTACAAATTCCAACAACGCCTGAAGAATTTCAAACAACAGCTAAGGGACTAGAACAAAAATGATTTTGGGGACATTTTTCTTACAAACAAATCCCTAGAACAATGTCTGGAGGAGGTACAGTGAGATTCCATGGTCTCAAGCTACTTGGAAGCCTTGCTACAAGAGGAAACTACTCTAAATAAGCAACTTGAGGAAAGACAAAAACAGGAGGATATCCTTTGGAGGAAAAAATCTCGAGTTCAATGGCTTAAGGAGGGAGAAAAAACACAAAGTTCTTCCACTGCTCCATGATCCACAAAAGGTAAATCAATTTCATAACAAAGTTTGAGGACTCATAGGGTAACACTCTTATGGACCATGCAAACATAGAAGAGGATATGGTAAGATACTACAAAGAACTTCTCTCAGAACCCCCTGTGGATAGGACACCAGCCATTAGTATAATCACTAATCATATCCCCACCCTTATCACCGTAGAGAAGAATGTTATCCTCATGAGACTGATCATGCAAGATGAAGTGGACTAGGCCATTAAGGAATGCCACTGGGTAAGGCCCCTGGGCCGGATGGCTTCACCACCTATTTCTTCCATTACTATTGGTTGATGGTTTGCAAAGAGGTTTGTGCACTAGTGGAGGAATACAGAACCTCAAAGCATGTAGTATCAACTCTTAATGCCACTTTCCTCACTCATATCCCTAAATAAGAGTCTGTTACCAATCCAAAGCAGTTTCAGTCGATTGCATTCTGTAATGTCATCTACAAGATCATAACAAAATTTACAGCTCTCAGGCTCAAACCTATACTCCCTTGCATCATTTCCAAGGAATAGTCAGGCTATGTGGTGACACATCATGGAAAGCGTAATTATGGTGCATGAAATCATCCACTCGCTCAATACTACCTGCGCTCCAGGTATGCTCATAAAAATTGATCTTTCTAAATAATTTGATAAACTAAGATGGCAATACACACATTCAGTCCTCTCAGCATTTGGGTTCAGTTCGAATTGGATAGGCTGGATCACGAATCTCACCTCTTCTACCTTTTTCTCCATCTTAGTTAATGGGGTCCCCTCTAAGCCATTCTCCCCTTCATGAACCTCCTACAACCAGGGTTAGGGAGGTATTTATCTGCCTCAATTTCCATTGGAACCCTGCCAGACCTCTCTATTCATGGGCTCCAACCGACAACCTCCTACAACCAATTTGTTGATGATACCTTTCTCTTGAACACCCCCACTACCAAGGAAGCAGCTAAACTTCGCACTATACTCTCAGATTTTAGTGAAGACTTTGGGACCACTTTTAATCTAGAGAAATCACAACTCTTCTTCTTCAACATTCTACCAACAGTTCAATGGCACATCTCCTATCTCCTTGACATCCCTAAGTACTCCCTTCCATCCAAATACCTTGGCTTACCTCTCACAAACTCAGTAGTTTGTAATACCTCCTGGAATTCCCTTATCCTCTCAATCTCCAATCACCTCAGCTCCTGGACCTTCAGAACCCTTAACCTCCCTACAAGGCTTGTCCTCCTAAAATTGGTGTTTCAATCCATCCCGTCCTACATGTTTTTAGCTCTGGTGGCCCCACAAAATGTCATAAAAAGCATAAGGAATATTCAAAGGAAATTCCTCTGGAATGGACACAAATAGGTAAAACCCTTGGCCTTGGTCAGTTGGGATAATCTTTGCAAACCCACAACCCTAAGGGGCTTGGGGCTCTGCAACCCTGAGAAACTTAAAAGTGTAATGGGAGCGAAAATCTGGTGGCGGTGGCTCAAATACCCTCATGAACTTTGGGCTCGACTCTGGCAGAAAAAATATACTCTGGGTATGCAACAAGAAGAACTCATAAGGCTCAACGATCAGATCCAAGGCTCCAATATTTGGAATGTATCCTAGTGCAAGCATCCACTCATTCAAAAACATGCTTTATGGGAAGTAAGAAATGGACAAAGTGCACAGTTTTGGACAAATGCATGGCATCAACTCCCTCCCTTACAATCTCTAGAAAACCTGTCCCCCTACCAAACCTACCTTCTAGACTTAAGAGATATCAAAGTAGTAGACCTATGGCTCAACACCTAGCACAACACCCCTTGGCGCATTTGGAAAATGCTACCTCAAGATCTTCATCTACCAGACAATGTCAAGATGAAACCTTGGCAAGAAACATTGGAGAATAGGAAAATATGTATCAACACGGACAAGGATATACCCCATTGGGGATACTCCACAATGGTTAATTTCACGATCAAGGAGGCCTATCATATTCAAGAGAACTTTCATGCACAAGAAAAATATCACATTTGGCACATAATCTGGAAGACCAAACTCTGGCCAAAGGTTTCTACCTTTCTTTGGCTCTTGGTACAAAATAGGCTCCTCGTCTGGGACAACCTAAGGAAGAGAGGCTTTATTGGGCCCTCCATATGCCATCTCTGCAACCAACAAGAAGAAACCATGGAACACATATTCAATCAATGTCAGGTTAGTAATCAGATCAGGGGCCAAGCCACTACCATCACAAGGTAAACAAAGCATGACAAAACCATCATTCCAAGTACTTTAATAAATTGAGGCTCTGAGGATTATAAAAGTCCGATTCTAAATAGAATCCGGAAACTTTTGTCGGGTCTTATCATTTGGCAGCTTTGGAAAGATCCCCACTCTCAACCCTCTTGCCTCTCTGATGTTTGGGATAGAACTATAGCTAACATTTGGGAAACATTTCAAATTCAGTCTTGCAATCCAGAGGACATCCCAAATGCCCCTCCAGAATTAAACATTATCACCACCTAGAAGAAAATCAACCCAAAGATGCCTCTCTGTCTCTCCAACTCCCCCTCCCCTCCAACAAGATGCTCCACTTTCTGGAGGTGCCCCCCCACAGGGTTTTGGAATTTAAATTTCGATGGAGCATCCAAGGGTAATCTAGGACCAGCAGGATTCAGAGTGGTCATCAGAGACATCACAGGGAAACTCAAGTGCCACAAAGCATGCTTTTTGGGGTATGACACTAACAACTCAGTCGAGCTATGGGGCCTCATAAAAGGCCTCCAACTAGCCCTTAGCCTTAACTTGCAGCCCCTAATAGTATAAGGAGACTCACAAATCATCATCTCTCTGGTCACAAAATTTATCCAAGGTTTAGATATGGAAAAAATCACACCCAATTGGTGCCTCACAGGTTCCCCCTCTCTTCTACAAGACTCACTACTTCCACCCATCACTATCATCATCTTCTAGGACCTGTATGGATACATGAAAAAGAAACCCCATGGAGTCTCCTTTAAGCTCTTTTCAGACTCTCTAAACATGAAAAGACTGCCAAGTGATCTTGCTTCCTTTTCCACTCATTAAACGATTTGAAAGGGAATATTTCGAGTGATAATTTGTCTCGTTTTCGGCCTTGTGAGACTAACATTACGAAAAAGGACAACATTGGAGTCATCTTTAAGTTCTTTTCAGACTCTCTAAACATGAAAAGATTACCGAGTGACCTTGTTCTTTTCACGCTCGTTAAAGTATTTGAAGAAAACGTTTGTTGAGTGATAGTTTATCTCTTTTTTGGTCTCGACGGAATACTCTACGAAAAAGGAACTGAGAGAGTTCTCTTTTAAGTGTTTTTCCAAACTCTATAATCATGACAAACATTCGAATTTTTTGTCTTTGGACTCGCTAAACAAAACATCGACAGGCCCATATGGGATCGAACCCTTACTTCTTCTAGTTCGTTAAACAAAGGAAGAGGAACTTACCGAAGGTGAGTTTTATCGAGCATGTGTTACCCTCCTCGAGCTCGTTAAATTAAAAAGAGGTACTTGTCTATCTGGATGGGGGGGGAAATTGAAAGAAGCAAGCCAAGCAGTTTTTTCAGAACATTACCAAGTAACTCTTAGAGTCTCCCTTGAACAAGACACTTTGTCTTTGCGCACATCTTAATCTGCTGAACCTCTGGACTAAGCCAATCATTTGAGTTTCTTTCACTCCTTTGGGTCACCTGACGTAAGTCACAGCATCCACTGCATCATCAAGTTTTGGTCCATGTGTTTCCCCTGTCGTGCCTCAGTGTTCAAGGGAAGTATCTGCCTCGAGAGTCAGCCATCACAAATATCTTGTCTCAATACCCGTGTCAGTCCATGTTCATTTGATCTACCAATTATATCTCTGTGTCTGTTTCATGTCATTAATGGGGGATACATCAAGGCCCTCCTTCGATGAGTCTATTCATGTCGAATTCAACACATTATCCAGGAATTAGACTTAGAAACCAGTTAGTACTTTGGGACCTGCATGCCTCAATGGCAGGCCTCCTCACGTTCGACAGTGGGTTTACATCATTGACCTATGATCGAATGATTCCATGGATGTTTGACTTCAGCTCGTCCATTCACATTCGTTGGAATGTACTAGAGTACCTTGGGAATCATTGACATTAATGGTGATCTCCCTCGCGCTTGTTAACGGTTTACATCATTGACCGGTAATAAAGTGGTTTATGCCATGTTCGACATCAGAATATCTATTCACATGGTTATATTCGTACTACATCGGGATCAGTAAGAAGACCCTGGGTTGAGTGATCACTTTGATATGTACTTTTCCCATGTTGCGATGGAGTTTCTTTTGAACAATGACACATATATTGTTACATAGATCCACTTTGTATTGGTCGTGGCTATGTATTGTCATCTCATAGATCCACTGTGTATTCTTCATGGCTACGATCAGTTCATGTCATAAGAGTATAGATCCACAGTGTATTTTCAGTGGATATACCTTTTTATCAATACAATTATGGATCCACAGTGTATTTTATGGCGGCCATATCTTGCAAGTCTTGATCACCCAAGCATAGGTATCCCTGCCTGGGGTTTGAAACATGTCATAATATTTGTTGGATGTTTGTGTGCAGCTTCTGTCAGGTTCTCTGCGTCTATACCCTTGCTTGAAAGTCTACAAAGAATTTCAATTATCAGTTCCTGTCTTCTAACTTCATACTTTGGGGGGGAATATGTTACACATCAAAAATACTCACTTTGTTAGTGTCGCAAGTGTCGTCATTACAAAGGTCGCAAGTGTCGCATTTTGCTCACAAGTGTCGCAAGTGTCAGAGAAGCATACTGCCATGATGCCTATGTTGTGCCTGTAAACGACATCAGGAGGACACTTGGCACATGTCAAACACTTGATTTGGAAGAGGAGGAAAGGTTAACTGGGCTCATGAACCTTTTTCCATCTGAAAACACTCAAAAAACTATGTTTTGGAGGAGAGTGCTCCCCTATACCTCTTCTGGGAGTGTTGGCGCTTCCCCTTACACTGTCTGGGAGCGTTATAAATCTCCTTTGGCCATTTTGGGGAGAATTGGTGTCTTTAGGAGTGTTGGAACCCCCCTTAAGCCTACTGGGAAGTGCTACAGCGCTCTGATGGCCCTTTTGAGGGAGCGATGCCTATTCTGGGTAGTAGTTAAGTTGTTGAGATGAATGGGGGAAGGATCCTTTCATTCTTGGAAGGTAGTTGGATTCAAATCCCTAGTCCAACCATGGTCTTAGGGAAGATCCTCAACTGAAGGAGGAAAATCCTCAACTTCCCCAATGATATATCAAGTGGTTAAAGCCTCTCCAAGGATATATAAGCAAGCTTTCTCATGGTGAAAGGGAGGACTGAAAAGAGAGAATCATACCAAACTTATGATCTCATAAGTGGTGCTGGAACAAAGATATTTTGGAAGCAAGAGACCTATGATCTCATAGGGAGAAATCGGTGAAGCTATCATCATTCGGATCGTGGATCTTTTGAGCAAGGGTTAGACAAGGAGGACTTAGCAAAACTGTCGCATTCCATCTATGGTTGTAAGCAATGTTTTGTCCTCATTAATATAATTTTCTTGGCCTGTTTCTTTCTAATTCATGTTCAATCTCACATGAATTTGTCTCTTTAGTAGATATACCTATTTTGGACTAATCTTTATAGAGTAGGAAGTGGTCGTACTTTGTTTGTCTACAGGGCTTATCGAGGACCGAAAGATTGGAGCTTAATTCGGAGCGTGCAGGGACAAACACTAGTAAAAGGTACTTCTTTTCTCCTTCCTTCTCATACACTAGTCCACCTATATCTAAAAGGAAGTCAGTGACCATGATAATCACTTTCTGTCTTAGAGTTAAGAGTCTGTCTCTTTGAGGAGATCTAGTTGTCCGCAGGGAGATTTTCCTTCAACAGAAACTGGCGACTCCACTGGGGAAAATCAGAACTTTCTTAGTTTTTTCTTTCCTCATAGACCTTGTCTTACCTTTTTTTTTCTTAGGCCTTTTTCACCCCTTCATATCTGATTTCATTTGCTGATTAACTCTTTACCCCATCACACTCAGCTTGACTGTGAAAATTTGACTGAAATTTTGTTTTTTTTCACATTTTTATGAGTTTTTTTAGCCTGGCACCCCTGTGCCCATGTTAGTAGAGCTCCAACACACCCTGGAAGTGTTGTATAGAGTGTTATAACGCCTTGGTGTCCCTTACACCAAAGCGCCAACCCTTTTTTGCACAAAATCTCTTCAAAATTTCCATTTTTTGGAGGTCCAGACCCTATTTTTTCACTTGCTGAGCTGCTTTGTGATTCAATGATTCTTCCTTTGACCTTTGGCATGATTCCTCCTAAGAAGTAAACACCTTTTTGTTCATATTTTATGCCCTTCTTCATTCTTTTTGAGTTTTTTTTGTTGAGAGCTTGAAATCAATTCGTTGCTTTTTTCCTCTCCTATCTGACTGAGCAGGAACTCCAGTGAAGGACATCTGAAGTCTGTGACTCTTCTCACTTGGTTTTTTGAAGGTCATTATTCTTTGAACACCTCATTTTGTGTGAATTGTTTGATTTTTCTTTGTTATTTTTGTTTTCTATTTGCTTCTTGTTTCAATCACAGCAAGAGGGTGTGTGTTGTGTGTGCGAAATCTGATGCTACTTATCTGAATCTCTTTGATCTGAAAAGGTAGTTGATAGGAGAAGTTTTGCATTGAATCAATCATCATTCGCATACAAACGAAAAATATACATTTTAGTGCTTGATTTTCATATTAGAAGGCATTTTTGAAAATGTTTTAGCATTGCATTGGATTCGATTGAGAACCGATTGATTGAGGACATTTCATATTAGTGTTTGAAAGTGGAAACAACTCTTTCTCTTTCCCTTAAATAGGTGTTCATTGAAAAGAAACGACTGCTTATCATATTCTATGCATCTTTTTGGGCATTGAGTCATCATTCCATCAGTTTCACTTTCGTACACCCTTTGAGTAAAGAACAGCTATAAAACAAACACTAATTAAAAACTATCTAGAACATTTTTGTTTTTAGGATCTTCCACCAACAGTAGACTAGGGTTAGCACTTTTGATTAGGCTGTGAGTACAACTCTCCAAATTTTTCAAAACAAACATTAGCATCCTGAGTTAGGGAGATTCAAATCCAATTGTCGTATTGTTTTTCTGGGATCCCCCTCTCACACAGGGGTTACGCACGAGGTCGCATTTGGGTGAGTTAAAGAGATTATCCATCCGTGGTTCAACTATTTGTAGTGGTCGGATCGTATATTGAGGTTCACTGGAAGGTATACCCACGATTATGTGTGAGAGCCTTTTGGGTTGATTTCGGACTTGTTATCCTGCCCATACGTTTCGGATTGGACTGTCGAATGTACCCGCACAGGGACTCAATGCGAATTGGTGTCTTTAGTTGCCATAATATTTAGGTACTTACACAAGGTGATGGTGATGGGAAGTCTCACTGTACCTGGAACAGACATTGATCAAACTCACTTGGGCTCCTTGGAGGGTAAATCCACAATTACTGCGTGGAATCTTGCACCAAGGCGTAAGTCCGTTAAGCAGGTCACCATTGTAACTGTTCCACCATATCCCAGCCCCTTCTCGACTTGATCACGTGACGTTGGATTTCATCACCAACTAGTACGGTCATCGAGAGAAGTTTTGTCTACTTGGTTGATTCCTAGATTTCATTAGCGCATGTTGTTTCTTTTTGTTAGTTGGCCCTAGATTTTCAGTGTGTTCTGTTATTCTCCACAATTGAGCCCGTAGATGATAAAGGTCTTCGTCGATCACGTAAGATGCAAGGGCTGCCTCCGGAAGGCTATCAACCCTTACCTCCTAACCCACCAAAAGACAACTACCGTAGAGAGGTAGAAAAACAATCTGACGTTGGAAGTGCTATTGCTCCTCCGTTAGATAACTTAGAAGATGCTTTGGTCACGATTGAAAATCCCACCACACCTGTGTCAGTAACTCCTCTCAAACCACTTTTGGTTCGTTTATACACCCTTGGGAACATCATAGATGAAGAATTCCGACGATTGCCGGAGAGGATCTTTGATGCAAGAGCATCGTCAACACCAAGCGAGCGTGGGGCAAGCGCAACACATTTTGAGCACATGATAAATTGTTTAAAAAAATTTGAAGATTGGATGTGCCAAAATTAAATGTGATAGTTAAGGAGGGGCGTACTTATATATTGTAAAGGACCTTGAGTGATCTGCTCTCTTCCATAGTAGGTAGAAATCATTTATGTTAGTAGGTAGCTTTGAATTCTGTGATGAGATAGTTTTAGGAGTGGAGGGAAAATGGATATAGACACCCTCATTGTGTAATTATAACATAGAAGGAGAAAGCATCAGAGGAGAGCATAGAAGAGAAGCAGAGACCTGTGTAGCAGACCCATGTACAGAAGTTTTGAATTAATACAAAGAAACTGTGATTCAGACTCATGGTGTTCATATCTTCTCTGTGTATGCATCTTTAAATGTTATGCTCATGAATGTTTTACTCTTTCTGTCATGCAATTGATTTTATTATATGTATGAATGATTTCTTGTTAAATGTTTGAAATCTGAGAGGAAAGGGAATTGAAATGAGTTTCAATTGTTTCTCTGTCTGAGCAAGAGTTCCTGTAAGGAGTGCAGTTGGATTGTCTGCAAGGAGTGTGTTGACAATAGGTTCAGAGGTTCGTCTCTGAAAGATCGGGAGAGATAGCATTTGTTCTCGTATTCACATAGAAGTGCAATCAGGCATAGGAGTCGTGCAAGGAGCATGTAGGCTGAGTAGAATATTAGGGTTTTGAACCTGAGAAAAGTATTTAGAGACCATTTTTGTAGAGTGTGCACAAGGTCGAAGAGCATTCAACACTTCAAGTTTTTGGAGGTTGCCGCAAGGAGTGCGTGCAAGGGTCTTCTTTAAGACTCGAAGTTGTGAGAACGCTCAGGAAGGATAAAGCCTTTGAAACTATTGAAGGTAGCACATGGAGTTGGTGTATTTGAGTGATTAGAATGCATCGGAGGTTTGTGGCATAAGTGGAAAAATCCGGGGAAGAATCCTTGGTTCACTTCATAGAAATCGCCAGGGGAAAGAAACCGACGCTCAGAATTCTCTGTAGAGAATTAGCGAAATGTCGTCAGTCGTCCGATCTGATAAAGGAGCGAGGAGGTTACGACTGTGTTCGGAGTTCAAGTTCAAGAAATCGTGAGCCGTTTGATCCTCACCTAGTTACATGTCAGTCGTCCGATCTGACAGGAGTTGCACGGGGTTTAAACCCTCTCAAGACGAGAGAAAGTCCTGAGAGGCATCGGGATATCGAGGCATCGGGGTTCAGGATATCAGAAATCCCGTGGACAAGAGATCGGGTAAATCCATAGTGAAAACCCCGATACAAATCAGAACTGTCCATCCATTTGGGACGTGTGTCGAAAATCCAAAGAAGACGGGGTTTGGCGTTTCACGGATCTTGAAGACAGGAAACACTTGCATTTCAGAGTTGTGAAGTCCGAAATCCCGAAAGGAGGAAAGCTCTGTTAGGGGTCCCAGCTAATTTCATCTCGTCATAATGAGGGATCGGGAATCTCCACGGTGAAAACCCTGAAGCAGACGAGGACCGTCCATCTTTAAGGATGCGTGGCAACAATCTCGACTTTCAGGGAAAGTCCCGAAAAAGGAAATCATATCGGGAAATCAGAATTCGAGAGATCGGGGAAATCTAAGACAAATGCATTTCGACATTTGAAATCGTGAAGTCCCGAGGGATATCCAGAGATGTTGGTTTAGTAGATGATAATGGTTGTTGATTGTGTCTAAGTCAACAAGGGGTTCTTAGTGACGTCATATCGAGATTCGGAGAATCGAGGATCTGGAGGACAAGAGGTCACATACTTTTCGACATCAGAAACCACGAAATCCCGAAAGGTGATAGGACCGCGGTCATATAAAAGGAGGTCGTGTGGACCACGAGTCTAGACCAAAGGGCTAACTGAAGTTAGAGCATATCGAGATAGCGGAGATCAAAAAATCGGGAAACTAAAGGTTGTGACATCGGGATTTAGAAACCACAAAACCCGATTTTCTATCTTTATGGTCGTGAAGAGAATAGTGATCGGGCCTAGAGGCTGCGAGGAGCAGAAAAGACCTATGGGTCAATTTTGAAGGAGATTCCAGTGGAGAATCGAAGGAGCCACTCCGGCTCGGGGTAAAATTAGAATGATCCTTAAAGACCGGGAGGTCATCGCAGAGGCCTTTGCCGAGGCAGAGGGTGTGACTGCATCAGGTTTTGTATCAGAGCCCAGAAAGGATTCTTTGCTTTTTGTAGTAAGGAAAAGGAAAATTTTCGCCATGCCACCTAGAAGAAGAGACATGCAAACACCCGATCCACCAGAGGAAAGGGAAATGCCAAGAAGAAGAGGTAGGCAGATGTCTGACGCAGCCATGGCAAGAGAGATGTGTGATTTACGCGCCAGACTTGAAGACATGGAGACAGACCAAAGATGCACAATCAGTGTTGCGGCTCTAAGTGACTCTGAAAGTGAAATTAAGGATGAACATGAAGAATAAGTTACATCCAAAGATGCAGCAAACGAACGTTTGATTAGAGCTATTTCAAGAATGGGTGCAAGAGCGAAAATGGACATCCCAGTTTATGAAGGAAACCTGGATGCTAAAGAGATTCTAGATTGGATTAGAGCCCTGGACACCTACTTTGACTATGAAGATGTCGAGGAAGACAAGAAGGTCAAGAATGTTGTCACGAGATTGAAAGGACATGCAGCATTGTGGTGGGATGAACTACAAGCTGACAGACGCTGCAGAGGTAAGCAGAAAATTAGGAGTTGGGATAGGATGATTGCAAAGATGAAGGCAAAATTCATTCCCAGGGATTACCAGATTACTCTATTCAGGAGGATGCAGAACCTGACACAGAAGCTAATGACAGTGAAAGAATATACTGAAGAATTCTACAAGTTGAACATCAGGGCAGGTCATCGAGAAAGTGATGATGAAAAGGTTGCTAGGTACATGAATGGCCTGAGATATGATATTCAGGATGAGATGAGCATGGTAACCATCCGAACGGTGGAAGACTCTTATCAGATGGCTCTAAAAGCTGAGGAGAAGCTGAGCCGAAAGCAGGGTCAAAGAGGCCGAGGCAGAAGTCAAGCCAGGGGAAAATCAGTTGTCCAAGATAAAGATCAAAAACCCAAGGAGGACTGGAAGAAACCTCAGACTCAAACTGAGAGAGGTGGAAGCTCACAGTGAGGGCGATATGATGAACAGATAGGACAACATACTGAGCAGAGAGGAGATTATGCTGATAATAATACTTTTCCTCGTACTAGAGGTAGAGCAAGAGGAAGAGGTGGAGTGATAAAATGCTTCACGTGTGGAAAGAGTGGACACAAATATTATGAATATCCAGATAAAAATAAATAGGTTGGAGAGACACACATCGCCAAGGCACAAAGGCGAGATGTTGAGGCAGAAGACGTTGAAGGCGGAAGATCGTTGATGATGCGAAAATTTCTTTTGGCACCAGAGAAGGAGGTGGAAAGTTCATCCCAAAGAAACAGACTTTTTCAGACTGCTTGCAAAACCAAGGATAGGGTATGCAAGGTCATTGTGGACAGTGGTAGCACAGATAATCTCGTTTCAACAGAGATGGTAGAAAAGCTGGAGCTGGAGACGAGTGAACATCCGAGTCCATATAGAGTTTCATGGCTACAAAAAGGACATCAGGTAAATGTCACTAAACAATGTTTAGTTGAATTTAAGATAGGAGGATATAATGATAAGATACTCTATGATGTTATTCCTATGGATTTTTTTCATCTATTTCTGGGTAGACTGTGGCAGTATGACAGAAATGTGATTCATGATGGGAGGATGAACACATACACCCTAGAAAAGAATGGGAAAACTCATATGTTGCTTCCAATCAAAGATAAGGAAGTGAAATCTGAAGTAAGTAATACTGTACTTCTCATGAGTGGGAAGGAACTCCTTACCGAGGTCAAGAAGAAGGAGGAACCGCAGTTCATTGTGGTCAGGAAACAAAGAATTGTTTTGACTAGCACAAGAGTGGACGATTTACCAGAAGAAGTTCAGGAACTGCTGGAAGAGTTCGTTTATATAGTAGTGGATGAATTACCTCGTTCGTTGCCATCAATCAGAAGTGTGAGCCATTATATTGATCTCATACTAGGAGCTATTTTTCCAAATAAAGCTGCGTACAGACTAATGCCACAAGAGAATGAAGAGGTCAAAAGACAAGTCCAGGATTTGTTGGACAAAGGGTTGGTTAGAGAAATCTTGAGCCCATGTGTTGTTCCAACAGTACTCAGTCCCAAGAAAGATAGAGGCTGGAGGATGTGTACTGATTTAAGAGCCATTAACAAGATAACCATCAGGTATAGATTTCCATTGCCAAGGATGGATGACCTGATGGATTGCTTAAGTGGAGCAAAAAAAATTTTGAAGATTGATTTTAAAAGTGGTTATCACCAAATTCGTATGAGGGAAGGTGATGAATGGAAAACAACCTTCAAGACTAACAAAGGGTTGTATGAATGGCTGTTTATGCCATTTGGTTTAACAAATGCGCCAAGTACCTTTATGAGGTTGATGAATGAAGTCCTGAAATAATTCATCGGGAAATTTGTCATTGTGTATCTGGATGACATACTGATTTTCAGTAAAACAGTGGCAGAGCATCTGAATCATTTGGCTACAGTGATGCAGAAATTACAGTAGGAGAAGCTGTTGATAAACATGAAGAAATCCTCGTTCATGAAGACAGAGCTCATTTACTTGGGATTTGTTATTTCTGCAGACAAATTAAGGATGGATCCAGACAAGGTGGAAGTAATGAAGAATTGGCCATCACCAAAGAACATATTTGAGGTGGGAAGTTTTCACTGATTAGCTAGTTTCTACCGGAAGTTCATCAGGAATTTCAACGAAATTAGTGCACCAATGATGGACACAGTGAAGAAAAGACACAAATATTTTCACTGGACAGAAGAGGCTGAAAAGATTTTTAATCTGTTGAAGAGGAAAATCACGGAACAACCAATTTTGGTGTTGCTGGATTTCCGAAAGACATTTCAAGTGAAATGCGATGCAAGTGGATTTGCAATAGGGGCAATCTTAAATCAAGAAGACAGGCCGATAGCGTATTTCAGCGAGAAGCTGAATGAAGCGAAGGTGAATTACTCCACATATGACAAGGAGTTCTATGCTATCATCCAGGCATTGAAGAAATGGAGGCATTACTTGATCCCCAAAGAGTTTGTCTTCTACAGTGACAATCATGCACTACAGTTTGTGACTCAATAGGAAAAGTTGAATCAGAGACATGTTAAATGGGTTGGATATATGCAGAATTTCACTTTTGTGATTAAACATATTTTTGGTACTGCTAACAAAGTTGTTGATGCTTTGAGAAGGAAGTGTTTGCTATTGCAGGAGTTCAAAGTCAAAACGTTGGGTTTTGACGATCTCAGGGACATGTACAGAGATGAACCAGATTTTAAAGAGGTGTATGAAGCAGCTGAGAATCCAATTCTCAGAGATAGAAGCCAATGGATAGAATACATGATCCAGGAAGGATTAATGTTTAAAGGTAATCAGCTTTGTATTCCAAAATGCTCCATGAGGGAGAACCTATTGAAGGAGAAACACAGTGGAGGATTAGCGGGACATTTTGGTCATGAAAAAACATTCGCAAAGATGAATGAGTCATATTTTTGGCCAGGAATGCAAGCCGACATCAAAATATTTGTAGATAAATGCAGAATTTGTCAGCATTCGAAAGGAAGGAGACAGAATGCAGGATTTTATCAACCATTGCCCATACCTGAGAGGTTGTGGGATGCAATCAGCATGGATTTTATATTGGGTTTGCTAAGAACACAAAGAGGTTTTGACTCAATCTTTTTGGTGGTGCATATATTTTCCAAAATAGCACACTTCATTCCATGTCATAAAACCAGTGACGCAACTCACATTGCGAATCTGTTTTTCAAAGAAGTCATTCGAATTCACAGCTTACCAGGGAGTATAGTTTCGGATCGAGACACTAAATTTGTGGGACACTTCTGGAGAACCTTGTGGAAGAATATGGGAACTAACTTGTCATTTAGTTCAGCTTATCACCCTCAGACGGATGGACAAAAAAAAGTGGTAAACAGGAGTCTGGGAGACTTGCTGAGGAGCCTGGTGACAGAACACCACAGCCAGTGGAACAACATATTACCACAGGCGGAGTTTGCTTATAATGATTCAATCAACAGAACTACAGGGCAGAGTCCATT
Organism: Picea engelmannii; assembly: GCA_009831015.1. Lineage (NCBI taxonomy): Eukaryota > Viridiplantae > Streptophyta > Pinopsida > Pinales > Pinaceae > Picea > Picea engelmannii. Next base: position 311,254 of record ML798234.1, on the reverse strand, counting down.
TCAGATTGTCTATGGCATGCATCCGAGGGGAATTTCTGAACTGAGAGATTCAAAACAGAATGCGACTAGGAGTGCTAGTGCAGAAGATTTTGCAGAAGCGATGAAGGAACTTCACAGCCAGGTGAAGGAGCGTTTACAGAATTCAAGCCAGGAGTATAAACGCAGAGCAGATCAGCATAGGAGACAACTTCAATTTGAAGTTTTTGATTTGATTCTGGCACACCTGAGAAAGGAAAGGTTCCCAAGAGGGACATATAACAAACTGAAGATGAAGAAAATTGGACCATGTAGGGTCTTGAAGAAATTTGGGGCAAATGATTATGAGATTGAATTACCTGATGGGATCGAAATTTCTCTGATACTCAATGTCTTGGATTTGTACCCATACAAAGCTGAGGAAGTAAGAACAAATGATGAACAGTCATAGGTTCAATGTAAAAAGCAGATGCCAGTTGCAGAAAAGCCACAGATAGAAAGCATACTAGACAAAAGAATTAGCAAGAAGACCAGAAGAAAACAATACTTTGAATACTTGGTCAAATGGAAGGGACATCCAGTTGAAGATGCCAGCTGGGAGAATGAAGAAGAGATTCAGAAGCATGGACAGGTCATGCAAGAGCTCATGGACAAGAGCCCATGAAAATTTTCAAGAAAGGGAGTATGATGCAGGAGCATCATCAACACCAAGCGAGTGTGGGGCAAGCGCAACACATTTTGAGCACATGATAATTTGTTTAAAAACTTTTGAAGATTGGATGCGCCAAACTTAAATGTGATAGTTAAGGAGGGGCATACTTATATATTGTAAAGGACCTTGAGGGATCCGCTCTCGTCCATAGTAGGTAGAAAGCATTTATGTCAGTAGGTAGCTTTGAATTCTCTGATGAGATAGTTTTAGGAGTGGAGGGAAAACAGATATAGACACCCTCATTGTGTAATTGTAACATAGAAGGAGAAATCATCAGAGGAGAGCATAGAAGAGAAGCAGAGAGTTGTGTAGCAGACCCATGTACAAAAGTTCTAAATTAATACAAAGAAACTGTGATTCAGACTCATGGTGTTCATATCTTCTTTGTGTATGCATCTTTAAATGTTATGCTCATGAATGTTTTACTCTTTCTGTCATGCAATTTCTTTTATTCTATGTATGAATGATTTCTTGTTAAATGTTTGAAATCTGAGAGGAAAGGGAATTGAAATGAGTTTCAATTGTTTCTATGTCTGAGCAAGAGTTCCTGCAAGGAGTGCAGTTGGATTGTCCGCAAGGAGTGTGTTGACAAGAGGTTCACAGGTTCGTCTCTGAAAGCTCAGGAGAGATAGCATTTGTTCTCGTATTCACATAGAAGTGCAGTTAGGCACAAGAGTCGTGCAAGGAGTGCACAGACTGAGTAGAATCTCAGGGTTTTGAACCTGAGAAAAGTATTTAGAGACTGTTGTTTTAGAGTGTGCGCAAGGTCGAAGAGCATTCAACACTTCAAGTGTTTGGAGGTTGCCACAAGGAGTGCATGCAAGGGTCTTCTTTAAGACTCGAAGTTGTGAGAACGCTCAGGAAGGATAAATCCTTTGAAACTATTGAAGGCAGCACAAGGAGTTGGTGTATTTGAGTGATTAGAAGGCATCGAAAGTTTGTGGTGTAAGTGGATAAATCCAGGGAAGAATCCTTGGTTCACTTCGTAGAAATCGCCAGGGGGAATAAACCAACGGTCAAAATTCTCTGTAGAGAATTAGCAAAATCCCATCAGCCGTCCGATCTGATTAAGGAGCGAGGAGGTTACGGCTGCGTCCAGAGTTCAAGTTTAGGAAATCTTGAGCCGTTGGATCCTCACCTAGTTACTCGTCAGTTGTCCGATCTAACAGGAGTTGCACGGGGTTTAAACCCTCTCAAGCCAAGCGAAAGTCCCAAAATGCGTCGGGATATCGAGGCGTCGGGGTTCGAGATATCGAAAATCCTGTGGACAAGAGATCGGGTAAATCCATAGTGAAAACCCCGATACAAATCAGAACCGTCCATCCATTTGGGACGTGTGTCGAAAATCCGAAGAAGACGGGGTTCGGCGTTTCGCGGATCTTGAAGACAGGAAACACTTGCATTTCGGAGTTGCGAAGTCTGAAATCTCGAAAGGAGGAAAGCTCCATTAGGGGTCCCAGCTAATGTCATCTCATCATAACGGGGGATTGGGAATCTCCACGGTGAAAATCCCGAAGTAGATGAGGACCGTCCATCTTTAAGGATGCGTGGCAACAATATCGACTTTCAGGGAAAGTCCCGAAAAAGGAAATCATATTGGGAAATCGAAATTCGAGAGATCGGGGAAATCTAAGACAAATGCATTTCGGCATTTGAAATCGTGAAGTCCTAAGGGAGATCCGGAGCCATTGGTTTAGTAGATGATCACGGTTGTTGATTGTGTCTTATTCAACAAGGGGTTCTCAGTGATGTCATATCGGGATTCGGAGAATCGGGGATCTGGAGGAAAAGAGGTCACATACTTTTAGACATCAGAAACCCCGAAATCCCGAAATGTGATAGGATTGCGGTCATATAAAAGGAGGTCATGTGGACCACGATTCTAGCCCAGAGGGCTAACTGAAGTTAGAGCATATCGAGATAGCAGAGATCGGAAAATCGGGAAACTAAAGGTTGTGACATCGGGATTTAGAAACCCTGAAACACAATTTTCTATCTTTCTGGTCGTGAAGAGAATAGCGATCGGGCCTAGAGGTTGCGAGCAGCAGAAAAGACCTGTGGGTCAATTTTGAAGGAGATTCTAGTGGAGAATCGAAGGATCCACTCCGGCTCGGGGTAAAATTAGAATGATCCTTAAAGACCGGGAGGTCAGTGCAGAGGCATTTACCGAGGCAGAGGGTGCGACTGCGTCAATATTTATCGAAACATATATGGGATCCACGGAACCAATCTTTGGTGACGAGTATAGGACTCATGTTCGTCCTAGTACCGCAGTAGAAACCAATCCCACACCTACTTGTTCTGTATGGAGGACTTCATCGGGACGCGATCTTTATGAACATTTCGAATCTATTCGATGACCCTTTCATCCCCATGACCCTCCTAATGAAACAGGACCATCTGGTCAAACCATGAATCACCCAGTCAATCAGGTTATTCACCCTACTGCTACACCAGCACAAGTCTATCCTAATGTTGGACTCATCACCTCTACTCATCCCCAAAGCACTTCAATCTCTACCCCTGTTTCTACAAGTTTTTACTCTACAGCTCTGCATGTTCCACATGATCCTGCTGGGACATCTTCTCACCCGAGAATGCAGACCCCTGCTGGCCCAACACAACCAGATGGAGGGAAACCACCATCCAACGAACTGTTTCCTCCTAGAGGACTACCTTTCCATAGAGGGCCTACCCCTCCCGGGGGACAGTCCTCTTTTCATGCTCCTCCTGGAGGGAAACCTTCATTTGCTAGTCAAACTCCGGTCATAAATCCACTGCTGGCAGGGGGGCAACCCTCATTTTCTGGAAACCCTTCACAATCCTGGGGAGCATCCTTAGGGGGCACTTTCAATCAACCCCACATTGGGGGGCACTTGTATAATAACCCACTAGGAGGAGTATCCAATCTTGTCCCTTCTGGAACATCTTACGGGCAATCTTATCCGGGTGGTATCCAAAACACCACCTGGAGTTCTCCAGGACCACAGTCGTATCCTCCTTATGGGACTCATGTGTATCCGCCTCTGGGATCTACTCCTTACCATTCTCAAGGGAAAAATGTTTATCCTTCTCATGGGAAAATAAATCACCCGGCCTATAATGTTCAGAACCCACCGGGTTATGCCCATGTTTCTCATGCACCATTGAATCCTACTTATCCTAGCCAGCAACAACCATATGTAGGAGGACCTACTGGTTACAACTATCCACCTAACCCAGTCTATGGTCCTACTGGTGTTCCTATGTTGTACCAGTATCATTCGCACATTAACCGATAGCTACCTTTCCTTGCGACTCTGGATCTCCTAGACTTGTCTCGGTTAACTAATGATCCTATCTCTCATTCACCGGTTTGGCCAGTCATTCCAACTAAACTTCCTTCTGATATTTCGAAATTTGACGAAAACCCTGGTGAAGATCCAAACAACCATGTGATGACTTTCCATTTGTGGTGTTCATCAAACTCCCTCATGGATGATTCTATATGTTTGCGTCTTTTCCAGTGAACACTTACCGGTTCAGCAGCAAAGTGGTATATTGAACTACCACGTGCTTCTTTTCATGATTTTAATTCCCTTCCCATGTCTTTCCTCACGCACTTTCAACCACCTATTCGCTACGAGACAGGTACTAAACTCTTGACCTCCCTTCGTCAAGCTAACTCTGTTCATATCTTTGACCATATTCATGAGTGGAGGCGACGACGAAGGATGATAAAGACAGTCACTCCTGACATGCTCTTGGTAGAATGGTTTACTAAATCACTGTTACCCCCGATTGCTCGCGATGTCGCTATGGGTGGTGTGGTCACAGAGGAACAAGCCATCGCTCGGGCTCAATATTTAGATTTGGTTTATTCCCAATCTGGTACTTTGTATGATCTTCTTTCAAATGCTATTCGAGCTAATATCGATCATTTTAATCCATCATCCTCATCTCATGTAGATGGTGTTATCGATTCCGTCAAAACTCAATCTTTTTCCAAATTGACTACACCCTCCTCTACCTCCCCCCAAACTCAGACCTCTGAGGTGAATGTAGTTCAATATGCCACTTCACAACAATCCGGAGGTAAGAAGAAGACAAAAAATAAATCAAAAAATAATAATGAACAACCCAAAAATCAAACACCTGCTATCGAAAAGCAACCACAATGAAAACTGAAATTCCTGTGTATCATTTGTGGTGACGATCACTACACTTGAGATTGTCCACTTCGCAATGAAGTGGCCAAAATTTTCCAAGGGAAGCCACAACCCGTTGTGCTTACTCATCCTTTTCCACAGCAGCAATCCATGGTTTCTCAAACCCCCTCTCCTAGGGGCAGTTCTAGCAATCCTAATGATGAAGCCTCATCAAGTGCACATATTTATATGTTTAATGGGATCAATTTGACCACTCGCTCTAAGACCTACAACACACCAGGTAACCCTGACAAAGGAAAAGACACTAACGGTGTCGGCACTTTACTAGATCCATCATCATCCTCCGTTAGTCTTCCATCAGTTAATCCTCCATCTGGACCACTTCAGATTGAAAAACCCACATTCGACTCTATCTTACGCCCTTCTAAGAGCACTATACATAAAGCTACCTTTAATCCTAGTTCACGTGCCACCCAGAACTACAACATTGTTGAAGATTTGGCTCAAGCACCATGTGTTATGTCTGCGTTAGAAGTTCTACAACACTTCCCCAGTCAACGTAGAACGCTCTTTAACTCTCTTGGTGCTGTTGATCCTGAGTTTTCCAATCAGATCATGTTAAACCTGGATAATTATGCATCTCGACTCTCCCACCAACTTTCTTTCCAAGTTGATGTTGTTGTTCACAATCAACAAATCCATCGAACTATTCTGGATGAAGGATCCTCAACTTGAGTCATGTCTTTAGCGTGTTGGAAAGGTTTTAAATCACCAGCACTCAACAAATCCCAAACGATGTTACACGCCTTCGATGGGAAAGGTTTTCATCCCCATGGGATTTTACAGTCCCTGCCCATCCAATTGGGTGGTAAAATTGTTACTGTTGACGTCGAGGTGGTCGATGCTCCCCTCAATTACAACTTGTTACTTGGAAGAAGTTGTTTTTATGCTATGACTGTCGTTGCCTCATCAGTCTTTCGATGTGTACAATTTCCTCACCAGGGAAAAATTGTCAGTGTCGATCAGTTGGATTTCTACACGACCGATGCTTGCATTCCCGCTACCAACAATATTCCTTTCTTGGGAGACCACAAGATCACGTATGAAAGCATTGGTGTTGGATTACTGAAATATTCTATCCTCATGGGTACCTTCCCTACATCGCTTCCATCGACTACACATCATATTGCCACCATCGATATGATTTCGACCGCGGCTTATCAATCTTTGGAATCATCTAACCCTTGGATTGTACCTTGTCCTTTGGAATTTGATGCACTAAGAGACACCGTGCCACTTAGTCAGCTGAAACGTCATACATTTCTACCCAATCCATTTCTCCCTCGTTGGATGACCGATATCTATTGGCACCTGACAGTTCCTCGATGCAATCACGATTGAGTTCCTTGTCATCTGCGGTCGACTACATTTCCCCAACTTTTCCTTCGGATGAATCTATTCCAGAAATGTTTCGCATTGACAAGTTACCTCGGTATAATAACTGTCACCGATCCTCTTTTCTTCCCCCTCGTGAAAAAATCCGGGCAGATATACCGTATATATCCCCTCCTGGTGTTGATTTTTCATCATCTCCCATGATTTCAACTTCCGACGATTTGGATCCGGTAGTGGACATGGTGATATCTTTGGTAGGATTATTGGAGCCTAATCTCCTCCCTCCTATCGTGACCCTCGACATGTGTTCCTTCTCAAGCGATTATCTTCCATCCAGTGAAGATCTTCTGGAGGCCATGACCACGTTTTATCCTTCAACACGGTACCCTTCCAGAGCATTATCCTCTTGGAAGCCATGATTCAGATGAAACCACGAGCATAGTTTCTCTTCTCTGTGGCAAGCTCGTTAAACAATGAAATAGAGGCCTTGAGCATAGTTATTTTTCTGTGTCAATATCATTAAAAAATGAAACAGTCACCTCTCTTGAACCTTCTTTTCATCCACCCTTCTCCTTCGGTGAATGAATCGATGCTTGGAGGGCATGTCCCCAGCCTTTGCTGATCATTCTGGAGTTAGGCCACTAGATTTCAAGCTATGGGCATACCGATCTTAGTCTTTGTTCTTTCTCGTGCTCGTGAATACATGAGAATGCACCTGGGTAGACTTTTATCTCTTTTTCGGACCTGTATGGATAAACGAAAAAGGAACCCCCTGGAGTCTCCTTTAAGCTCTTTTCAGACTCTCTAAACATGAAAAGATTGTTGAGTGATCTTGCTTCCTTTTCCACTCGTTAAATGGTTTGAAAGGGCATCTTTCGAGTGATAATTTATCTCTTTTTCGGCCTCGTGAGACTAACATTACGAAAAAGGACAACATTGGAGTTATCTTTAAGTTCTTTTCAGACTCTCTAAACATGAAAATATTACCGAGCGACCTTGTTCTTTTCATGCTCGTTAAAGTATTTGAAGAAAACATCTATTGAGTGATAGTTTATCTCTTTTTCAGTCTCGTCAGACTACTTTATGAAAAAGGAACTGAGAGAGTTCTCTTTTAAGTGTTTTTCCAAACTCTATAATCATGAAAAACCTTCGAGTTTCTGTCTTTGGACTTGCTAAACAAAACATCGACAGGCCCATATGGGATCGAACCCTTATTTCTTCCAGTTCATTAAACAAAGAAAGAGGAACTTATCGAAGGTGAGTTTTATCGAGCATGTGTTACCCTCCTCGAGCTCGTTAAATTAAAAAGAGGTACTTGTCTATCTGGATGGGGGGAAAAATTGAAAGAAGCAAGCCAAGCAGTTTTTTGAGAACATTACCAAGTAAATCTTAGAGTCACCCTTGAACACGGAACTTTGTCTTTGTGCACATCTTAATCTGTTGAACCTCTGCACTAAGCCAATCCTTTTATTTTCTTTCACTCCTTTGGGTCACCTGACGTAAGTCACAGCATCCACATCATCAAGTTTTGGTCCATGTCATGTTTTTTCTATTGTGCCTCAGTGTTCAAGGGAAGTATCCGCCTCGAGAGTCATCCATCACAAATATCTTGTCTCAATACCCGTGTCAGTCCATGTTCATTTGATCTACCAATTATATCTTTGTGTTTATTTCGTGTCATTGATGGGGGATACATCAAGGCCCTCCTTCGATGAGTCTATTCCTGTCGAATTCAACACATTATCCAGGAATTAGACTTAGAAACCAGTTAGTACTTTGGGACCTGCATGCCTCAATGCTAGGACTCCTCACATCTGACAATAGGTTTACATCATTGACCTCTGATCGAATTATTCCATGGATGTTCGACTTCAGCTCATCCATTCACATTCGTTGGAATGTACTAGAGTACCTTGGGAATCATTGACATTAATGGTGATCTCCCTCGCGCTTGTTAATGGGTTACATCATTGACCGATAATCAAGTGGTTTCTGCCATGTTCAACATCAGAACATCTATTCACATGGTTAGATTCGTACTACATCGGGATCAGTAAGAAGACCCTGGGTTGAGTGATCACTTTGATATGTACTTTGCCCAGGTTGCGATGGAGTTTCTTTTGAACAATGACACATATACTGTTACATAGATCCACTTTGTATTGGTCGTGGCTATGTCTTTTCATCCCGTAGATCCACTATGTATTATTCATGGCTACGATCAGTTCATGTCATAAGAGTATAGATCCACAGTGTATTTTCAGTGGATATACCTTTTTATCAATACAATTATGGATCCGTAGTGTATTTTATGGCGGCCATATCTTGCAAGTCTTGATCACCCAAGCATAGGTATGCCTGCCTCAGGTTTGAAACATGTCATAATATTTGTTGGATGTTTGTGTGCAGCTTCTGTCAGGTTCTCTGCATCTATACCCTTACTTGAAAGTCTACAAATCATTTCAGTTATCAATTCCTGTCGTCTAACTTCATAGTTTGGGGGGGAATCTATTACACATAAAAAATACTCACTTTGTTAGTGTCGCAAGTGTCGTCATTACAAAGTTCGCAAGTGTCGCATTTTGCTCACAAGTGTCGCAAGTGTCAGGGAAGCATATTGCCATGATGCCTATGTCGTGCCTGTAAACGACATCAGGAGGACACTTGACACATGTTAAACACTTGATTTGGAAGAGGAGGAAAGGTTAACTGGGCTCATGAACCTTTTTCCATCTGAAAACACTCAAAAAACTAATTTTTGGAGGAGAGTGCTCCCCTATACCTCTTCTGGGAGTGTTGGTGCTTCCCCTTACACTATCTGGGAGCATTATAAATCTCCTTTGGCCCTTCTGGGGAGAATTGGTGTCTTTAGGAGTGTTGGCGCCCCCCTTAAGCCTACTGGGGAGCGCTACAATGCTTTGCTGGCCGTTTTGAGGGAGCACTACCTATTCCGGGCAGTAGTTAAGTTGTTGAGATTAATGGGGGAAGGATCCTTTCATTCTTGTAAGGTAGTTGGATTTGAATCCCTAGTCCAGCCATGGTCTTAGGGCAGATCCTCAACTGAAGAAGAAAAATCCTCAACTTCCCCAAGGATATCTCAAGTGGTTAAAGCCTCTCCAAGGCTATATAAGCAAGATTTCTCATGGTGAAAGGGAGGACTGAAAAGAGAGAATCATACCAAACTTATGATCTCATAAGTGGTGTTGGAACAAAGATATTTTGGACGCAAGAGACCTATGATATCATAGGGAGCAATCGGTGAAGCTATCATCATTCAGATCATGGATCTTTTGAGTAAGGGTTAGAAAAGGAGGACTTGACAGAACTGTCGCATTCCATCTACGACTGTAAGCAATGTTTTGTCCTCATTAATATAATTTGCTTGGCCTGTTTCTTTCTAATTCGTGTTCAATCTCACATGAATTTGTCTCTTTAGTAGATAGACCTATTTCAAACTAATCTTGATAGAGTAGGAAGTGGTCGTACTTTGTTTTTCTACAGGGTTTATCGAGGAGCGAAAGATTGGAGCTCAACTCGGAGCGTGCAGGGACAAACACCGGTAAAAGGTACTTCTTTTCTCCTTCCTTCTCACACACTAGTCCACCTAGATCTAAAAGGAAGTCAGTGACCAAGATAAGCACTTTCTGTCTTAGAGTTAAGAGTCTAGCTCTTTGAGGAGATCTACCTGTCCGCAAGGAGATTTTCCTTCAACACATAGCCATCAATGCCTCCACCCTCCTAGTCTTTTCACCTTACGGGAAGTTCTATATCGGGCACTTGGGCCCAAATCACAACATCATTCTGCTAGTTTTTCTCCAAGATTTAGCTTGATCTACCAAAATTTCAGTCTTCCTGGTGCTCTTCTCATCCATGCCATGAGAAAGAGGCAATCCCCGACGAGGGCCAACCTACTATAGTTGGTTTGGCTGACACAACCTCCCTAGGCCTGCCTCTCGATCTCTCATTCCAGGCGGGGACCATCCGTGTTCTTTTGGGAAGAATTGGTTTGCACAGGCTCCACCAGAGCCTTGTCTTCCCAGTACAGAGGGTCTCCATGGAATACACCACATCCCGAGACATGCCTCTCTGTTGAAATATTGTAGCTGCAGAGTATTCTAATTATTATTGATGTACTGTTCATTAGATCAATCCCCTTTTGTGGATTGATCATGTCGGGTATTGTAAATGATCAAATCCCCTTTTGTGGATTGGTCAAACCCTAATTGTAATAGGATAAATGAAAAGTCGGGCCCAAAATATATTAAAGTGGTTATAACCACCCAGAATGAGAAGTCGACCTAGCCAGAATATATTAAGGTGGTTATAACCACCCAGAATGAGATGTCGACCCAGCCAGTTAAAAGACACTCTAGTTTAGCACTTGCCAAATTGTATAAATAAGAGAGGCTAGCGCCTCATTTGTACACTCACTCACTTGATGATCAGAGCGCAAGTATGGAGTTGCAATTGGAGAATAAGGAAGAGAGAGAGGTGCATTCTTGGGAGAGGAATTTATGTATTTGTTTGAGTTATCTCTTCGCATTGTATTGGCTATCTATATTAAGGAAGTTTTTGTTGGGTTTTCACCCCCATGAGGGTTTCCCAGGATAAATGATGTGTCTCCTGTGATTGTGTATTTCTCAGTGATTCTATTTATAATATGGTTATCTAATTATATAAAAGAAACCTAATAATAGCTTAAACCTTAACATGGTATCAGAGCTAAGCTGAAGAGAGCATCTTTCACAAGAGAAAGAGAAAAATGTCACTGTTGTCGTACATGCAAATTAGGGATTTTATTGAAGAAAAGTTTCGGCCTCAAATCCATCTAGAAAAGTGTGCCCTAACCCAATGAGTTCTTTGGCACCTTCAGCGCACCTTTTCAGTGGGTAGATCTCCCGAAAAGTGAAACCCTAGTTTTCACTGGTACCAGAAAACCAGAAGTACCAGAAGTACCAGAAAACCAGAAGCACCAGTCCATAAATCCGCTGGTAAAGTTTGAGGGGGTAAAAGTTGGATTTTCAGAAATCTGACTGCACCAGCTTACTCGCCTCAACTCAGCGCATCTTTCCCCTAGATCAGAATTTTAAAATTTGAAGTTTGAAAAATTAGGGTTTCCTCATAAAACCCTAAATTGCAGTTGCAGTCTTAGAAGCAGTTGCGGTATCAATTGCAGTTGCAGTACTAGTTGAAGTATCAACCATAGTACCAGTTGCATTCACCCTTGAAGTTTTTTTAGAGTTGGTGATCATTGTCACTGTTACCAGATGGTGCCACTACCTGCAAATGCTATTAGAGGTATGTACTCACATATGTTTAAATTGTTAAGTGTTAAAGAGTATTTGCAGGAGAAGGTATCTCTTGCCATAGACCCAGAAGGATCTCAAGATCCAACACATTCAGAAGAATAATGCAACTCAGGTTTGATTATTCTGATATGCATCTAGTTGTTATGACATTATTTTGATCAGTGTTTCATGTTGAAGCTATGACCATCATACTAACCTTTGGTCAAAATATTAGATGGATTAAAGTAGAGATCATAGATTTTATTATCTAACCCAAGCTTTTGTCAAGATAGCATATTGTCCCAGTACAGAAGACAGGTTGAAGAAAGCACTTGTCATCTTGAGTGAAGGAGACTTGGAAGAAAAGTAACACACTCATTCTTGAGAACAAAACTCTAGGTTCCAGGTTTGAATGATTAAGTTGCTAAGATTCAAAATGTCCAAGTGTCAAGAAAACACTATAGTACTTGGTAGCATGTGAGCATATTGAGATAAATGCTTAATGTATTTATTTTCATGATACAACTAACATCTCCTCTAGGAGAAACCTCTTGTGTTAGTTCTAGGTTTCCATGGAGGAATGTTTGATCACAACACAATAAGAGTGTTGACCTCATTTTGTATTGTATTTCTTACTTTTGATCTTTTCTTCAGACATGTCACAAGTGAAATCTCTAAAGGATCCACTCTGACGATTGTTCGTGCTATTGCTTTATCTACTATTATCAAAATAATACTATTCCTTCTAGTTGTTTCGTTGACCTTGTTTCAGGTCATAGGTGATAACTCTGAGGAAGGTATAGTGAAGGTTGTTGAAGGAAACATATTATATGAGACATGAAGCAGACTATGTACATGACCATATACACTCATGTACCAAAGAAGATGAAGAAGAAGCTATCTCTTGAGATTAAGAGTATCTCATATGAAGATTGATTGAAAGGAATAGAAAGCTCCAAAGATGACCGAACATTAGAATGGGAAGCAAATCTCGTTTGAAGCATGACTCTGTATTTAGACTTGGTATTCAAATACCAAGTATACCCTGTAAGAGATAATGAAGTCCTTGTAGACTCAAAAGAAATCGAGAGTAAGCCTGATCTCAGAAAGGATCAGATGAAGAGACAACTTACAGGACTGGGAGACAGATGTCATGAGAAGACTAGATCGTAGCTTCAAAAACTTTTAGGAAATATGAAATCTCTTGGGAAGATTCCCTTGTTTCAGTAACAGAGAAGAAAGCCAGTCAAAAAGACTAGGATATGGATTCTTCCAAGAGACTAGAAGAGAAGTCAGTATTGACTTCCAAGATTTATCTATACAGATCAAGCATGTTACAAATGTACAAATCTTTATTTGTGTCCAGAGGATTCTCCCAGCAAGAGGGAGAAGACTATGATGAGATAATTACTCTAGTAATTGAAGAAATAGTTCCAATATTTATGAAGACAACCAGAACAACCATGATTCATATATAATATGAGATGCAAGGGGAGCAATCCCCATATTTAAAATTGAGTGACAGTTGGTGCATTACATTAGGTGGGTCATGGAGACATGACTACAATGAAAGATAGAGTCACCTCCATGAAAGAAGAAGAGCTATCTTCAATATCAGTTATTGAGCCACTCTCAGTTTTAGATGAAACTATTGTCGTGATAGAATAAGAGGAGTTAATATCATATTTTAGAAACCACAATGAGAATGAAGTAGTCATTCTCAGCCTCAGAGTAGCTGCAGGTGCAAAATCCCAGATTCTAGAAGAAACAGTTGCAGAGAGAGTAGAGGACATACTTCCAGACATTGAGATAGATAGTGCCTTGCAGAAAGAACATAGAGCTAGCATATGTTTGTGCAGATTGAGTTGCAACTGAGAAAGTGTACTAGATTGGTACAATGAAACATGAAAATTTGGTTTGAAGATTGAAGATAGAAAGACTCATGTCTTCCAGTTGAAGGAAGCTATGTATGTGTTGAAGCAAGCTCCTAGAGCTTGGTATGGAAGGATAGATAGTTTCCTGATGAGGTTGGGCTTTACCAAGAGTAAAGATGATTCTAACCTCTCCTCAAGGTTATGAATGATGAGCCTATTATATTTCTATTGTATGTAGATGACTTATTCTTAACTGGAGAAGAAAATATCAACACCGAATGTAAGAAGAATCTCACTGCAGAATTTGAGATGAAAGACCTTGGCCTAATACATTATTTCTTAGGTCTTGAAGTATGGCAGAGCCCAGAGTGAATATTCGTTAGCCAAGGGAAGTATGCAGTATAAATCCTGAAGAGATTTGATATGTTGGAGTGCAAGTCCATGAATACACCCATGGAGATGAAGCTGAAGCTTCTGGTCGGCACTTCGTCAGAATTGATTGATTCCATGTTGTATAGACAGATCATTGGATCATTGATGTATCTGACGAACACCAGACCAGATATTTGTTTTATCGTGAATACTTTGAATCAGTTTCTGGTAAAACCCATACATGTTCACCTAGTTGTTGCAAAACATGTGATGAGGTACCTTAAGGGTACATTAGATTATGGTCTCAGTTATAATGGAGATCATAATTTCAAAATGAGTAGGTACACTGATTCAGATTGGGCTGGAAGTGTCTCTGACAGGAAGAGCACTTCACGATGTTGTTTCAGTTTGGGATCAGCCATGATCTCATGGCAGAGCAAGAAGCAATAAAGCATTTCTCTCAGTACACCGAAAGAATAATGCATTGTTGCGTGTTATGCCAGTTGTGAAGCCATGTGGCTTTGTAAGTTGTTGACTGGTCTATTCGACCTAAAGATGGAAGCAACCGCGATGCTATGTGATAACCAGAGCTGTATAAAGATGACAAAGAATCATGTATTTCATGACAAGTCGAAAAAACATATAGATTTGCTACCATTAAATCCGTGACATGGTGCAGAGAGGAGCCATAAAGCTCCAATATGTTAGCACGGATGAATAGGTTTCCGATGTGTTGACCAAGCCTCTATCTCATGTAAAGTTTGAGCACTTTCGAGATAAGCTTGGTATAGTCCTAAAGGACCTCCCTCGATAGGGGGAGTATTGTTGTGTTGTAATGATAGCCTAGTGTTGTGCTTCCAGCTTAATTGTTTTGTGGTGATGCTAGCCTAGTGTTGTGCTTCCATCTTAATTGTTGTGTGGTGATGCCAGCTTAATTGTTGTTACCATCTTAATTTCTATTGCCATCTTAATTGTTGTGTTGAGATTCCATCTTAATTGTTGTGTTGAGATTCCATCTTAATTGTTGTGTTGAGATTCCAGCTTAATTGTTGTTGTCAGCTTAATTGTTGTGTTGAGATTCCAGCTTAATTGTTGTTTCCATCTTAATTGTTGTGTTGAGATTGCAGCTTAATTGTTGTTGCCAGCTTAATTGTTGTGTTGAGATTCTAGCTTAATTGTTGTTTCCAGCTTAATTGATGTGTTGAGATTCCAACTTAATTGTTGTTTCCATCTTAATTGTTGTGTTGAGATTCCAGCTTAATTTTTTCACTGCCAGCTTAATTGTTGTGTTGAGATTCCATCTTAATTGTTGTTGCCAGCTTAATTGCTGTGTTGAGATTCCAGCTTAATTGTTGTTGCCAACTTAATTGTTGTGTTGAGATTCCATCTTAATTGTTGTTGCCAGCTTAATTGTTGTGTTGAGATTCCAGCTTAATTTCTATGTTGTGATTCAATCTTAATTGTTTTGTAGTGTGCCAACGTCGTGATGTGATGATGTGCTAGCTTAATTGTTGTGATGATGTGCCAGCTTAATTGTTGTGATGATGTGCCAGCTTAATTGTTGTGATGATGTGCTAGCCTTTGTGTTGTGATATTATTGTTTTTTATTTTGTATCAGCGTTGTGTTGTTATTAATGATGATGATGTATTATTATTATACTAATCCATGTTGATGCAATTGATGATGATGATGCCACTTCAGCTTCTTGCTGAAGTTGATGATGATGATGCCACTTTAGCTCCTTGTTGAAGTTGATGATGATGATGCCACTTCAACTTCTTGTTGAAGATGATGATAATGATGCCACTTTAGCCTCTTGTTGAAGATGATTATGATGATGATGATGTTATTTCATCTTTCATGCCGAAGATGATGATGTTACTTTAGCCTCATGCTAAATATGTTGATGAGATTACTTTAGCCTCATGATAAAGAAGATGATGATATTACTTTAGCCTCATGCTAAAGAAGATGATGATGCTACTTTAGCTCCATGTTGTGTTGATGATTCTCCATTCTCTATGCTATGTTGATGATGAGAAAAACTTCCGATGATTTATAGATACGACATTCAGTGTTTCAATATGTTGTTGATGATGTTGTCCTCTCTCTCTCTCACCTAATGCTGTTGTAGAATACCCTTCTTGTTAAGGGGGAGTGTTGAAATATTATAACTACAAAGAGTATTCTAATTATTATTGATGTATTATTCATTAGATCAATCCCCTTTTGTGGATTGATCATGTCAGGTATTGTAAATGACCAAATCCCCTTTTGTGGATTGGTCAAACCCTAATTGTAATAGGCTAAATGAAAATTCGGCCCCAGAATATATTAAAGTGGTTATAACCACCAAGAATGAGAATTCGACCCAGCCAGAATATATTAAAGTGGTTATAACCACCCAAAATGAGAAGTTGGCCTAGGCAGAATATATTAAAGTGGTTATAACCACCCAGAATGAGAAGTCGACCCATCTAGTGAAAAGACACCCTAGTTCAGCGCCTGCCAGATTGTATAAATAAGAGAGGCTAATGCCTCATTTGTACACTCACTCACTTGATGATAAGAGCGCAAGTCTGGAGCTGCAGTTGGAGAAGAAGGAAGAGAGAGAGGCGCATTCTTGGGAGAGGAATTTATGTATTTGTTTGAGTTATCTCTTGGCATTGTATTGGCTATCTATATTAAGGAATATTTTGTTGGGTTTTCTCCCGCATTAGGGTTTCCCAGGATAAATGATGTGTCTCTTGTGATTGTGTATTTCTCAGTGATCCTATTTATGCTATGGTTATCTAATGAAATAAAAGAAACCTAATAATATCTTAAACCTTAACACTCTCGGGCTCTCATTCTAGGCGGGGACCATCCAAGTTCTTTTGGTCATAGTTGGTTTGAACAGGCTCAACCAAAACCTCGTCCTCCCAGTACAGAGGGTCTCCATGTTGGATGCTCGGTAGAAGAATAAATTCCACCCAATTGGGAGGAATTTCTTCCTTTACTTCCATCAACTGCCCTGGAGCACCAGCCTGCCACCTACACCATATTCCCTTTCAGGAGTTAATTTCGACGGGTTGCATTGTGGAAGAAGAAGTCTCACCTTTGAAGGACCACTCGGGACAAAATTCAGCCGCCACCATGGACGAAGATCGTTTCATGGACTCTGCTACTGCAAATGACTCCACTGTTACCACCATGGATGAAGAGGAGGCTCAAGATGACCATAGTCACCCAACTCTAGACTCATGCAGACTCACGAAAGATCACCTAGTCTTAATCTTCGAGATGAGAAGGGACCTGACAGAGCAGGAGCACCGCCATAGTTTCTTCAACAAATGTTTGGATGCCATGTATGATTCCCTATCAAGTGATCCTGAGAAGATTCATTTCCCGACTTGCTGCCATCCCTTCACCTTCAGACTCCATCAAGATGGATGCTTGGGCTCGCTCAATGTCTAGCATTCTCACAGGTTTTTTTCTCTGGTTTAATGGCCAAGTTTTTGCAAATTTTGCATACCATAGTCCCTGGTTCAGGTTCGATAGGTGGTCGGGGCACTCATTCCACCGCATGTTCTTGTTTTCACGCTAGTGGCAGAACAGGTGGCAAGTCCCCTTGTATGTATGTCGACAGTTGTCATTTTTTCTTAAAGTTTTGGAACTATGAACAGTTGTCTTGTCCATGCGTTCTGGTTTCCACTACGGTGGCAGAACAACTGGCATGCTATCATGTACAGTCAGACACAC
>ML798234.1:271664-285866 GCA_009831015.1 Picea engelmannii | reverse complement strand
ACCAGATTGCCTTAGGGATGTCTCCCTTGGACTAGCCCTCCTAAATAGAAAGAGCCCCCCATCGAGGTGACAGTGGGTGGGGAAGCTCCTGTTACGCCGGTTTCAAGCCCTGACTCAAGCTCTCTAGACCTTTCCTACAAACCATGCGATAACAGGCCACATACACAAGTTTGTTAATGGAGTTCACCCAATTTAGGTTATATCTCCAGGTCCACTTCCAATTGA
This sequence comes from Picea engelmannii, assembly GCA_009831015.1. Classification (NCBI taxonomy): domain Eukaryota; kingdom Viridiplantae; phylum Streptophyta; class Pinopsida; order Pinales; family Pinaceae; genus Picea; species Picea engelmannii. The sequence goes on along the minus strand of ML798234.1, from coordinate 285,641 downwards.
GGCCTCTTTATTAATGCTCAAATGATTATGTTTTACAATGACATTTTTACACGTTACTCAAACTCAGAAATAGAGTGCACCATCGAATTCCTTGTGAAATTTCAAGAAAAATGAGTATAAAGTTCATATAATTCCATTAAGGAACCCCTTGGCACACATTATGGTGCAATCCCCAAGTCTTGATACCCTTCGGCATAAAATTTGAGACCAATCCTTACTCTGTCATGTGTCGCTTGCCTTGAATTGTGTGTTGGTTAAATAGGGCGTGGGCCCTTAACCTCCATCCACAACCTTAGGCAAACATTAAATGTGATTTGTTCCCCCCATGTAATAGGAGGCACCCATGGTGTAACAGTGAGGGAATTAGCATAATATATGGCACGTCATGGGGTCGAACCTCGTCGACCATGCCATATATTATGGCATTGGTTGAAACTATATGTTTAACATTTTTAACCACCCACACGAATATATGTGGATTGTTTGGAATATACAACGGTATATGATATGGTTTTCTATGAAAAATACATATTTTAAGGTTGGGGGTCTGCCCCCTCATCCTTTTAAACCCTGATTAACACAATTTAACACCTTAAATAATACTTGTGATGTGGCATTGGTTGAAACTATATGTTTAACGTTTTTAACCACCCACACGAATATATGTGGATTGTTTGGAATATACAACGGTATATGATATGGTTTTCTATGAAAAATACATATTTTAAGGTCGGGGGTCTGCCCCCTCAACCTTTTAAACCCTGATTAACACAATTTAACACCTTAAATAATACTTGTGCCATAGATTAGTAAGACCTAATGTGATGGTGTAATGGTAATGGATGTTTGTATAAGGTTATAGGAGGTCATGGGTTGGACTCCCATCGACCCCTATACTTTTTGATAAACATTAACCATAAAAGGACAATGAGATCATATATATGAAGATGCCTAAGGGAAATACATATTTCATCATTGGACATCAACATTGAGATCCAACGACTAAATTTAGAAGTTGATATAATGTCGACAAAAACACTTGTATCCATCTAAAATGATCCTCCAAAATTGTAAGCATCTCAGTTTACCTATGATATACATCCTATACAAAAAAAAATATGAAAGGCTGAGTCAATCAAGAGTTCCACAAGCATATACTAGGCCAAAGATACAATTGAGAAGCATGGATGTCTTATGGCTCAACCCTAAGCTACAACTTTCATACCACCATCCTAAAGTTTTTTCTTTTTAATTGAAATATATGTTGCTACTTCCTTGTCACGATCGTTGGAATTTGTATTCTCTTTATAAGAATCCACATGAACACCTAAAGCATCACTGTGAGAAGGATTGGGGTTTATAGACCATGCAACATCCCATTTTAAAGCTTTGGCATTGCTGCAAGCCATACTAGGGCCTCCTTTGTCATAGGTGTATTCTCAGGGTAAATGTTCTTTTCATTTTCCATCATCATTTTGGTAACGCTATTTGCAACATGCTATTTCAAACCGTCAATTCAATTATAGCCAACAACATCACTGAATTTCTCTTTTTGCCTATACAAAATATGCTCCATGCATCATTGAAATGCCTTGAAAAGGACCCACTTCTCGATCCACCGAAGATCATGCCACACCATATTCCTTATTGGCTTGTATCACAAAGGCCATTTCAATAACCAAATTGCTCAGGTAACCAAGTAACGATGCCCTTGGAAATATGGGGAATGATCTTGAATCGTGAATTGTGATAGGCATCGTTTCCTTTGTCAAAGTTTTCTAGCAAAGGAATATTTTCAATAGGACAATCTATCTTGTAGTATAAGGAAAATAGTATGTCGTTTCACCTATGATATGAATATTTACAACAACAACAAAAAATTGCCCTCCTATATTTGTTGGAAGAGGAAAACAATTTCAGTAGAAATTCATGCCATCGGGTGGGTTTCAGATTGTTTCTAATAACTGTCTGTATTCGTGTGATAGAATTGAAAATTTTGGAAACCAACAAACATGTTGTAATGAATATCAGAAGTGCAAATAGAAAGATGATAAATTGAAAGTCCATTAATCTAGAAAGCCATTGCCGAAGAGAACAAGGCTTCCTTGCTACGACCATTCTCAATTATCTTGAAAAACGAATGGCCTCCTGATCCTGCCTCTGTTGTTTTATTTATGAAATTGAATTATTGTACTCAATGAATACCAAAAAAATGTGGTAAGGACGAGGACAGGCTTCCAAAAAAAGTAAACAGGGTTACCACATCCATACACTACAAGGAGAACACCTTCTAGCGGAGGTTTTTGTGGAGGTGTTTAGTGTAACAAAATTTGGCAAAAATTTCAAAAAAACCTCCAATACAACCTCCTCTATTGGGTGTGGAGGTTTTAGCAAATGTTCTATATAACCAAAAAAAATTGGGCAAGCAGAGGTTGTAGTGGTGGTTTTATTTTGGGTGTGTTTCTTGTCAAAACAAATCGGTGTAGTATTGAAACACACGCGTCGGTACATTAATATAATCAAACACACCAATATAGTAATATAATAAAAATTCCATGGACCTGAATATAAACAAAAATTCCCTGATGAATTTATAACTAATGTGCATGGATTCCCCCTTTTTCATCGTATGTAGAGCATCGATGCTCTCATAATAACTACACATCAGTTCCACATTCTTCTCTTATGATGCACCTATGAGATTTAGTGTTTTTCCTCCCTGATGCAATCAAGTTATAGATAGTACTAGTGTGCTTTAGGATTAGTATGTGCCGGTGTAGTTAAGTTATAGTTAGCCTTGGTGAAATAATATAAAATGTGCCCCAGTACTTTTGTAATTAGTATGTATCAATATGTCGACAACATTATTTTTAGTATCCATCGGTGCGTATAATATAGTAAAGGCACTTGTGCGTAAATAATATTTAGTTGGATTAATAAACATAATGCACTTGCACAATAAAAATTTTAGCGTACCAGTTAATATTTCAAACATGAGCACTGTACAATTTTGAAACGATAAATATTATTGTATGTTATATCGTTTACAAAACGATGTGTTTTCTCAATAGTACATGTTAGTGTGTTATTATAATTAATATGTATCGGTGTGTATGACTCCTCAAAACGCATCGATGTCTATATCATGGCTACAATGATTTCTAAAGAGTACAATGCACTAATATGTGTATATTTTAATTAATTGGTTTTTTACAAATTTTCAATTAATTAGTTCAAAATCAATTTTTTTTATAATAATATTGTTTTATATTTATGTTATTGCACTAATGTGTTATCCAACGAGTTAAACCTCTATTAGTTGTATCAATGTAAATCATCCACAAATTATTTATTCAGCAATGCAACATTTTACAACATTCGACAATCCAATGAAATAAGAAACTCATTTTATTATATATGAATAAGAGACTCATTGTCATACAAAAAGGGACAACGTACAGGTCTAGTAAAATAATCAAATTGAAACCAATTTGTAATTGTTACACTTATTGGTAACATGTCCTCATGAAATTGGGACAATATGTGTTAGAAAAACAGGATTGCGAAGCAATAAAATAAAACAAAATGCGGAAATAAAATACAGAAGATACACAATACAATAGAGACGCAGATATACGTGGCTCACCCAATGTGGGCTACGTCCACCATAGAAATTGGCAGGTCCTTCCTTTATTATTATCCAGCAAATGAAGGGATACAACCTACAACAAACCCACTATAACTTCCTCTTCGTTCTCTCACAATCTCTTATCTCATAATACAATATTCACTATCAACCTTAACCAGAATACATTTCCCTTATCAAAGAGGGTTGTCTTCTAGGGAAAAAAACCCTAACATAATTTCTATCATTAGATCTGTGACCTTATAATGAATGGTCTAGATTTACAATGAAATTACAATATACATTTACAAGGAAAATTTTCCTTCTGGGGCTTCGCCCCCGAACCCTCGTTGGGGGCTCACTTTCCCTCGGACCCTGCAAAGGGGGTAACCCCCCTCTGCACTCCCCCATGTGGAAGATTGTACATTCTTCTGGGGTGTAAATTTTTTGTGGGGTATAAACACGGTTGAAAAAAAGACCTCTGAATCTGGAAGATAATCAGGCTCCACAACCAACAATATGCCGAGTACAATAAATAAAATCCCTGATTTTTAGAGACAAATATTCCAAAACATACAACTTGCAATAGCATTCAATTATATTGATTTCCATTCATCATTTGAACCCTTGACATTTCTCGATTTGCGTGCATGCCTCATTTCTTCATCATTTTTAGGTGATATTGTTTTTAACATAATTTTTTCTTGATGATCGACTTGTTTTTTATGTTCTACCCCTTCATCTTCCATATACAAACATAGAAATAAATTGTAATAAGTATATATACATTTATATATAGTAGAATATACATGACTGTGTAAATAAAAAAACATACCTTATGTTGTAGTCTATGGAATCAGAGGGAGGCATTCCAAGAAGAGAACACATTAGGGAAAACACATCAAGACACGCACATACTCAAGAAGTATTTGTGGGAAGGTTAACCAACCGCCTTTCTATTCCATCTTCATGAGTATATATACATAAGATACATGGTTGGAGCGGTTGCATCTTCTCCAGTTAATCCTTAGTTAGATGCATTTATCCCCTACGTACATTTGATTACATTAGTACATGTGTTCACATATTATCTTATGCTAGTGTCTATGTATAATATATGATGATTATTACAAGGGCCTAAGAGGCCTCCCAACATCTCCACCACACTCAAATCCTTGCTCATCTCGAGCAAGTGTGAAAATAACTAATGACTTGTTAATATTTATCATTTGTCTTCAATTTGTTAAATTCTTGTGCAATCAGTGAGTCTCACAGTGCTTTGCTCCTACCCAACAATGGTCCTCTTTATCCTATTGTTACACCTATTTATATGGTGCCTTCAAAGTGGTGAGTGGCTCATCCTAGGATAATCTCTCCCATGCACACACCCTATAGTGGAACACCATGCTTCGAACAACCTACCATTTCTCTGCTTTCTAACTTCTGAGGTCACAAATCATGAACTATTCTGTGAATTTTATACCATGGGGCTCAATCAATTCAGTATTTATTGTGCCATCATCTTTTCTTTTAAGATTTTTTTTGTGTCTCATCATTTGATGTATCTTTCTTGAATGCCTTTATCCACTGCCAAATTCCTTATCATTAGTGCTTAATATTTTACTGCGTTCTCTACTATTCGTCAAACTTGGATGTGCTTCTTTACGATTTTATGGTATGTGGGAATACATGGAATCCACATTTGATATTACATGAAGGAGGACTTGACTACAACTTTGCATGATCATGATTTGAATCAACGACTCAAAAGAAAGACACATTTTTACTGGAACCAGACTTCTACAAAATCAACGAAATATTGTCGATTGGATATGGACTGGCGTTGGAAAGGAACCAATATTGTTGACTAGAAACCAACTTACATTACAATGATGCAGGGGATATCTTGCCTTAGAGACTCACATTTAACCCTCTCCTTTATTTAAACTCCACTTTTAACTTGAATTTTACAAATACCCAATCAAATCAATAGACAACATTGTTTTTCAACTAAACTAATTTTAGACTCAAATAGATGGACTATTATCCTTCATATACTACATTCTTTTCATATTTTCATATTTGACTCAATACACATTACATTGATACATCATTTTGATCAACATGAGAATACTCTAAGAGCACTTTAACAGTATTTCAATAACAATATTATACCTTTATTAGATGGTAGCCAATAGAGAATACTATATCTATTGTTCTTGTTGCAACAAAAATCTCATGAGCCATCCTTGATTCCTTTTTCTATGTAGTTCTGAACTAATTTAGAACCCAAAACTCCAAAAAAAAAAAATGCAATCTATCTAGCACCATTCCACTTACAATGGACATGCGTGTAGTGTGCACATTGATTACATGGATATTGGTTGGCTTGTGTTATAAATTTTCTTTCACGAGCATTTAATGTATTTTCGAATAAGAACAAAATAAGGTGGACAAATATGTCATGTACACAAAAATCTCCCAAATATGTCACTGCATTGAATATATTTTAACTATTACACAGTGGTCTTCTCACAAGAAAGGCGGGCCACTCCCTTGATGTCCTTGAAGATTTCAAATAAGTGTTACAACTTCTCACGGGACTTAAGCTGGCAGACAAGCAGCACCCCACATATGCTCACATGGTTGACTCAAAGAGTTTATGAGAATTGATTTATGTTCTGTCATTTGTTTTGCTCAAGACAAGTTGAATTTTTAAACACCTCTTTCGTGGGCTAGTAGAGACTGAATTTTTAAACACCTCTTGCAGTTGGCCAGATCTATAGGAGCTTATGTAAAAGATACTTGATGACAAGTAAGTAGAAGAGTGCCAAATTGTTCTTTGACTACCATATACAATAGGCTAACCATCAAATTGATAAAAGAAAGTATCAAATGTGCATATTCTTTACATAGTATTTTAAACATTGTGTGGGAAAACAATTCAAGAGCGTTATATGTTTTTTTATAATTTCTCAATTTTGTTGATATCAATTAGAGACAATCAAAATGCATCACCTTCTATACGATTTGAATTTTTATTGCTATGTTGTAGAACTTCTGAGTAATTATTTGCAATTGTTGAATGCTTTGAGCTTCAAATGGACATTGTAATTGGGATGGATCCTCTTGCAACAAAATTATGTCATTTCTTCTAACATCTTCTTCTACATTTTTTTGGACATCCCTACCAACATGTCTTTGTTTTCCCCTTGTTTGTCCCTTGAAATTTTCAAAATCTCCGTGGAAAAAAAAAGATATAAAAATTGTTATTTGAAACAAAAATAAGAACTTGGTGCATATATTAAGATAATTCACACTAGGATCTTAACAAAATTTGTATGCACCAAAGCGTCATACATACATATACGCACCGATGTAGTATAACAATGTTCTTGTGAAATTGAAAACGTTTTACAAATTTTTGTATTCATCTCGTGCTTTATGAATTAAGAAAAACACGACTTCCTAAGTAATATTTATTACACATCATCGAGCAATGAAGAAGTTTAAGAAATGGTGATTTCCTTATAAAACGATGATTTTTCCATTTTAAACTCAACGATGTGTTTTGTAATAAATGCTCCTCGATGTGTGTTTTGGTAAAATGTGCATCACCGAACACGAAAAGGATTTTTAATAATATTTTGAACTAAAATAAAATGGTTTTGTTTACAACAAATACACTCATGTGCGCTTATTGTGTAAAGAGTGCACCAGTCACCGCGAAGGCATTTTTTTAAAACAAAAATATGACTGCGACATGTCGGTTTAGGATGCAATGCAATGAGTGGTTTCATTGCATTGGATAGGAAACACTCATATCTAAATAACCAAACCCTATAAAGAAATTGTGCTTAAAAAAATTCTTCTTGTGAAATATACATGGAGAAAACAAAAGAACAATTAGGAAATTTGAGCTTTGGGAATGCATTGAAAATTGTTTTAATCAAATAAGAGAATGATAAAGATGATTAATAAAATGAAATCATATACATAAAATGTCTCCTTAGCAGGTTTCTATGTGATCTACAATAGTCCTCCTCGAATTTGGCTCTTCAAAAAAACCCCACCCTCTCGGAAATCTTTGTTGATAAATATTTGTTGCAAAAATATCATCTCTAAAATTTGGCAAACAATAAAACAATGAATAGGGTTTTCCTTTATAAACAAAAAAACTCAAATTTCCGCTCATTTTTTTGTTGTATATTTCAGCGCATTGATGATAAATGCATGCGTTGCTTTTTTTCTAGAAGTTACGTTTTTCTGTGTGTTGTTCGTGTATAGCACACTGGTGTGGTATGCATAATGCACCGATTTGTTTTCATAATAAATTTCAAAGTATTGATAGTAAGTGCGTGTTATTTTTCTAACTTACTTCAGTTAGTTTGATAAACAGTTTGAAACGCATCGGTACGACGTGTAATTAATAATGCACGAGGGTGGTGTGTAAGTAATAAAACACCGTAAGACAGTTACATGTGCATAATGAAAATAAAAACATTTGTATTTAAAGTTTGCAAAGGTTTTTCTTTGCGGAAGAAATAACGAAGGTCAATCTTCGGTGCTTATCCCAATTAAACGCACTGGTGCATTTTCAAATGATAAATTGCACCAATGGGGGGGAGAGAGGGGGGAGAGTGGGAAGGGGATATAGTGAGTGAGAGAGGGAGGGGGATACAGAGTGAGGGGTGTTGACGATTAAAATCGCAACTAAGTTTTGCCCGCAAGGTGTTTCTAAAGCCTATTATTATTAAAAGTTAAATAGTACTAGTAGATGGGACCCCCTTGTATTTTGGAGATCAGATCTGTCCATATGTGATGTTGTGATGATGTTCAACATGGCTTACATGGTTAATGAGATATTGTTTTATGGGATATGGTTTGAGGCTTATGAAGTATTGGTTCTTTGTGTTACTACAACCTATGTTATTCATTGACACCACTGCTAACCGTTCCTGGAAAACCTGCATAACTGACATGTTAGTAACATATACAAGCAATTGAAAAGAAATGAAAACAATGAAACAAATGAAAAAGGAATAATTTGAGTTATGCTATACTATATGCATGAAATATTTAAATGATTATGAGTAAATCCTAGCTAGCAAGTAATAGTTATGCAATTTGATTGAGTTATATGGTTAATATGCATATGGTATGAAATGTTGGTGGCACATTTGGAAAGGTAATATATGCTAATGGTTATGTGAATTGTAGAATTATATGGAACTTGGTTGAATTATGTTATGGCATAAGTTAGAAATGTGATATGGCCACGTTGTTGGTTTTAATGGAAATATCGTTGGCATGTACTAGGGAATTAATGCACCGTGAATGGAGGTGATGTGCATTTATTGCATGTCACCTTTTCTCCTTCGTTGGTTGCCACCCTAATCGGGCTATTGTTCAATTTTGTTGTTTTGGTTATGCTTTGACTTCCTAGCATAGAGGAACCGCTCAGCCAACTTGTGTTTTAAGATGTTTGATTAATAGGTATGTCTTTTTTTGGTCATTCATGATTCTACTCTAGTTATGAAATAATTAGTGGCTCGGGAGTATCGGTTTGTGTTTCCTTAAGCATTGCAACTGTGTCAATTTGTGTTCTTGGAATGAAGCGTTGATGGTTCTTTTTGAAATAGTCTTGAATTCATAGAAGTTGTTGGTCATCCGGGGTATCTTTGGTGGTTTAGTTGGAGGGTTTTTGTTTGGTCTTGGGTCGGTTGGTTGTCCTCACGCGTTCGCATCACTTGTCCAGTCTCTGGCTTTTATGGGTTTGATTTTTTGGAGACACTCTGTGTCACTGTGTTTTTTTCACTGGAGCATTAGTTGTTTTCACCACTAAAAGGTTGCATAGTGGGTTATTTTGTTAAGTTCTTGGCCCTATCTTCACTTCAGCATTAGGTTTGTTGACTGGAGAACCACGAGGGTTATACCCTGCGTGTGTTAAGAATCGTTATTGGCTAAGTTATAGTCTTTCTCCTCTGTTATAGCCCCCTATGATATATTTTTTACTTATCCACGAATGAGTCGTGGTTCTTCCTGTGTGTGCACTGTTGGCCTCGAATTTTTCACCATTACAAGGAGTTGGCTCTGCTCTCCCTGTGTTGGCTATAGATCAAACCCTTAACCCTCTAGTCTGGAGTTTTATAGAGAATATTCGCAGGCCTGTCAAGTTTACTATGGGTTATTGTGGATTGAATGTATTCTCGATTAATTTGAATACACACTCGCCCAATTGGTCATATGACAGTCGTGTTGGTTTGGCATCTAGTTATTGTCATTGTTATAACAATGGTAAACCCTGCATTGTTAATTGCATAATTCAATACACACAGTCTCTCTCCTTATGTCTAATAACTCAGTATTTTTAATTGAGAGGGTTGTTTCTCCGATTTGAATTGATGTGTGGGTATGCGTGGTTGCCACAGCTTGCTAGGTCGATTGATTTTTACGACAGTGGTGAATTGGTTGGTTGATACACAGTCACTGGTATTTTTTTACTAAGGATTATTTGAATGTTTAGTTGGCATTGGTTACAAATGTTTGATGTTTCTCACGCATACCGCGTTGTGTGTGTGGTGTTTCTACACAATGACATAATGGTCATTGTAATTGTTAGTTTCTTTTGGGGCCGAATGGTTATTGCAACCAAGAAGATTGTATGAACTACATCCAATGCATGCTTATGATTGTCTAATTGTATAAGCCGAGTTGTACACAACATAGTTGATTACAGTTTGACTAAATCAAGAAATATTGTATTAGATTGTTGGCTCAACACGATGGGTTGATTTATTATTCTGACTATGTGTTTGGTTTTGTTAAATGGAGATGTTGCATCATAGTGTTTTGGTGGTTGTGCACTGTGTATAACATGGATATCTTGGGTTTCACACTCAGGGATACCCACAAAGTTTTAAGCATGTTTTTGTTGCAACCCGGTCATTTGTTGAGACAAGTATGTTGTTGATACCCTGTCGTGTTGGATGGATGGCCCAAATGTTTAGAGTCACATTGAATTGTTATTGCACAGTGACAGAGTTACACTTGCATGATTGAATTATTCTGCGCATAGCTTGTGTTGGAATGGTGGTTGTTGTCTGTCTATTTAAATGTCAATTCAGTTTTTGCAATTTAATATGGATTATTGGGTTGATTGCCTCTATATATGTTTAACGAATATCGTTGTGTTTAAATGACAGGCCCGATTGCAGTGATAGTGTGACTTCATTGTTAATTTTGGAAATATGACTTTGAGTATATTTGTTGATTGAAGTAATCTATGGGCAGTGGTTGATTTTGATCGTTAATAGAGTGGGAATGGTTATTGTTTGAAAATTGTTATAAGATGCAAAGTATATAAATGAAAGGAACAAAACCCCTTTACAGATTGTGTGGAATACATATTGTCTTGTGATGGCACTGTGTTGGATATTTGATTATCAACAGTGAACTAGTTAAATACACAGTAATTGTTATTTGGTCACAATGATTGATGGTTGGTACATCTCTTTCCACAGATTGTTTTATGGATCACTTAACTAGTTTCATGAACATGTTGGCAGCCAATTCAATTTTTTCAATTGCCCTTAAAAGCTGCCTACACTTATGTCTCTTGAACTTCAAATTTCTGTCGCATTTTGCAAACATAAGACATTTTTTATTTCATACGACATTTGCAAATTGGTTTCGATTTATTTTTTTCACGACTGAAAGCGTGAAAACTCCTCCATCGTTATTTGGACTGTCATATTCTGCTCATTGATATTCTGATTGGTACTTACCTTTGGTTTATTTTTTGAACTATGTCCATTTTCCTATTATCACTCTGATTGCGCAACTTAATTGATAAGGCATTGATCATGTTGATTGATGAATTATACTTGATTATGTAGGGGTCATGGTGCATTAAAGGTTTTTATATGATATGATCCTTATTATCTTAAAGCTCTCGGCTTATCGATTTTATGAAATCTCTTGTTGAAATGTTTTATGAACTTTGATTATGCAAAAGGCGCATGGGTCACATATGAGGTTGATTTCATAATGAATGGCAATGTTTGATTATACACATGGCGTGCTGGTAAAACATTTGGATTTTGATTTAATGGTTTTAATTATTACATGGCGCGTATCAACTTTGGGTTTGATTCTATATTGAATATCCATAGTTTCAAATGATACAATGGCGCCTTGGTATCACGATCCACCGTTTAAATCCTTGTGTTAACCAATTAATGTGGTTTGAGTGATGTCATGAGTGATTAAACAGTGTTGTACTGTGCCATTAATATGCTGCATGGCGGTGAACTAACCCACCACCTTCGCACACGCATATTGATTTGCCTCCCCTTTGAACGCTTGCAGCTGTTAGTCCTATCGATTTTTACTCCTGTGTATTCTTGTGTTCAATTCAAACCCTACCATGCACCCGCACCATGGCCCTGGTCGTAAGGGCTGAACCCAATGGTAGCCAGGCATTGTTGATGTTTGATGGCGCTTACAGCGACCTTGAGGAATTCGGATGGCTCCCGTTCATACGAAAGTTTGATGGCTATAACCCTGGTGTGGCTCAGCAATTCGCGTTAACCTTTGATGGCTGCAGAGCCAAGGTTGGGGACGTACAGTTGGAAATTGATGAGCAATTTCTCAGTTTCGCTATTGGTCTGCCTGTTGTCGGACAGAAATGGTCAAAAAATTGCAAAGTGGAAGATGTCCCGTGGACATTACTCTTCCAGTCACGAAGGGTGAGTTCTTGTGACAAGGGTTTGCCCGCAAATATGCTTAAGCAACGCCAGCACGACTTGCTCATGGTTACCAAGTAGTTCGTTACCTGCGAGGGCAGGTATGGTTTCGTTTTCTTATACCACCTTCGGCTACTGATGGTTTTCATGGGCTATGAGCTTAATATGCCTTACTACTTGCATAGGAGTTTGTTTAAAATGTCTAAAAGGTACAAACGGAACCAGTTCGATACCAGTCTTTTTCATTTTGGGTTGATTAAAATGCTTGTAGTTTGTAAGTTGGGGTTACACCATGACTGTTGGGAGGATTTTCTTAAACGCAATAATTTTGGTGACTCGATCCCACCACAGGTTGACAAACCTGTGGTGAGCGAGTGCAAATCAGTACCCCCAGTGCCTTACTGTGCTCTGTTGCCTAAACCCCTACCCGATTCTCCTATTGACCTACCCAATTTTGTTACCCAGGATACCGAAGCTGCTAAACCTGTGGCTAAAAGGTCTAAAGCCAAACCCTCTGCCAATTCTAAAGGCAAGAAAAAGCCTGGTTAATCTCTCGCATGGCAAGAAATAAACCAAAAGCACCTATCAACCCTGACCCTATTGTGGTAAGTGAAGATTCTGACTCATAGGTTGAACGTTACCTCGCAAGTGAGTATCCCTACTCTGAAGGTCTGTGTAATAAACCCGCATATGATTTTGTGAAGAACCTACCACCTTGCTTGCAAAGTGATCCTAATTTTCCAGGCATCAAAATGCCTTGTGAAACCCCAGGAGACTCGTCTAAACCCCCTCCTGCTCTAATCGAACCAGCTGCTCTACCATGTGATCAGTGTGGCTCATCGTTGGAAAGGTATTACCTCGACGTGCCAATGTTGCAATCCATAATTCATGCTCTGGAGGATCAAGTTGCAAGGCTCAGTAGTCAAAAGACAAAGATGCAATCCACCGGTAAGAAACAATGAACAACAGGTTCAATTTTGTTTAAGAACGTGGAGTCAGCTACAGCAGTCGTCAATTCAAAATTCGCGTAGCTCGAACAACATTACTGGTATGACTTTCACCTATTTATATGACATACTCATAAACTATGTTTATATCGTGGATCTGCTCTGTCCCATAAGCATGCACTATTGTATATAATTTTGTTTTAATAAATCAATTTTCATTATTGTTTTAAGTTTCGATTGGATTTGGTTTTGATTCGATTGATCGTAGGATAGATTTGATTGTTTCGATTTGGTTTGAACTGAATACTCTGTCGATTATTGAAGTTGTCAATATTTTCTAAACACAGGTCATTTCTGGTATATCAATTTCAAACACAGTTAATATTTCATTTCGAATTGGTCATATACGATATGTTTGGTAAATTATGTTTAACTATTATATTCGAATACCATTCTGTGGATGCATGACTAAATTGCGAGTAGATTTGAATCGTGGTTGTTATATCCAACCTATTGATTCGCATAGTTTGACCGTATGATCAGTTTGATTCATATATTGTTTAATTTTGATTTGGGAATGAAATTGATTATGCCCAGGATTACGATGTGTTTCTATTTTTAGCTCAGTCACATTTCGATTTGATTATTGCCCAGTTTA